>JASPKZ010003672.1:0-93692 GCA_030220185.1 Diploptera punctata | reverse complement strand
GCTTATAGCAAAGACAATTAAGCACTTCACATGTAATATCTGCACGGTCTGTGCCCATTTCTCTTTTATTATTAATAATATACTTCGCTTTTAACATCCAAGGTCGTATAGATTTCATTTTTGTATTTTATATGCTAAAGATCCACAGATTGTTGAAAGCTACTTTCTTACTATAATTATAATCTAATATTCAAGTTACTCGAAGATAATAATTATACTTTTATCAACATTAATTTATCATAAGAACGAACTACATGGTCTTTATACGGAGCCAGATATAATAAGAACAGTTAAGTCTGGTAGACTGCGGTGGGCAGGACATGTGGCACGAATGGGAAATGAAAGACGTGCATGGAAGCTTCTTGTAGGAAAACCAGAGGGAAAACGCCCAGTTGGTAGATCAAGAATGAGGTGGGAGAATAACATTAGCTATGATTTGGGGGAAGTATATTATACAGGGAATGATTGGAAAGCATTAGCTCAGGATAGGGATATATGGAGAGCTTATGTCCGCGCGGTCACGAACCTGCGGGTTTGATAGTGCCAGTGAGTAAGTAAGTTAACATTAATTTATGGTTAATAATATCCAATTATTCTGATTAAAAAGAAGTTTATAAATGAGAAGATTATAAGTATAATAAAATGGGAAAACGGGACAGTTTTTCTGGGTGAGGTTTTTATCGGGGTTTTTCCTCACCTGTAAGACAAATGTCAGGAAAACTTTAAGACCTAAACTGTTCCCGAAATCATATGGCCATCATCATAATCCTCCATTAACATCATCATCCTTCACCGGTGTGAAAAGCAACGGGAAGCTACCACACCTATGATTCCCTAGTAAAGCTGCAAAACATAGCATGGAAATGCTATGATTGCAGTGAAGGACCTGCCTTCGGGCAGAATTACTATGCATGGATATAAAGGGTTAATGGACGTGAAAATAAATTGTTCTATAATAGGAGAACTTCTATCTTGTAATTTTTATTGACTCGATAAAATAAATATAACACTTGTTTTACCTCGATTCAGTAAGTGAACGATAAAGAAAATTCTGCATCTTTAAAAGTGAAACTTTATTATTTCAGTTGTGGAATACGTATCATCCACCAGAAATGGTGGTTCCTACTTGCAAGAGGACACTTGCTGACTTGGGGCTTGACTATGTGGACCTCTACCTTATCCACTGGCCTCATGCCTTCAAGGTAAGGACATCCTCATCGATTATAATAAAGAGCGTAAAAAAGTTATGTTGACATTATAATGGGGAAGACATTCCTAAATTCTTAAAATAAAAAAAATATTAAATTGTATCATTGAGTTATATAAGGAGACTGATGTTAGATTTTTTAACAAAATTTCAGCATTTATTTTTTATTCCAATAACATGTAAAAAGTTTCGATGAGAAAAATCAAAATTTACGAACGCTAGACTGATTTTTAAATTTTCGTTTCAGGTGAACTCCTACTCATTAGGTTCCATTTTGCTGGTTAACAAACTCAACATTACATTCATATTGGTTAAAAAAACAAATAAATAATTGCAGTCAATAGAGTGTTAAATCACCCACCCACCCACCCACACACACACACACACACACACACACACACACACACACACACACACACACACACACACACACATATATATATATATATACCAAAATATTGGAGAGCTTGTGTCCGCGCGGCCATGAACCTACGGGTCCGATAGTGCCAGTGAGTAAGTAAGTATATACCAAAATATACGCCTGAACCGGGATTTGATCGCAGGACCTCACATTTGGTACGTTAGTGCGCTACGAGTTACGCTATCCAGGCATCCTAGCACAAACATTTATTTTTCCTTTTTATATATTTTCTATCATGAGAGATAGCGGGAACTCGATCTCACTGCACTCTCGTGGCTACTAAAACAAGGAAGCAAATTAAAGAAAATTTTTACTTTATAGCTGTGACGCTTCTTTATCTCAATGTCATAATTAAAATTTTACATTTAACAACGAAGGCCTAACATGGCATGAAAAGCAAAATAAATACCTGAATCGGGATTTGAATCAAGGCCTCTATCTCTCTCTCTCTACACACACACACACACATATATATATATGTATATATGGTGTGTGTGTGTGTATGTGTGTGTGTATGTGTATGTGTATGTGTATGTGTGTGTGTGTGTGTGTGTGTGTGTGTGTGTGTGTGTGTGTGGTGTGTGTGTGTGTGTGTGTGTTATAATCAAATTTTGGCATTAAGCAATGCAAGCCTAATATGACACGAAAAGAAAAGTAAACGCCTGAACGGGGATTTGAACCTGGACCTCTGAATTAGTAATTCAGTGTGCTACCACTTACGCTATCCAGGCATCCTGCTATTCTGCCCACTAGAGGGCTGTAAGACCGAGTTCCGCTACCTTTCATAATAGAATATATATTATATATATATATATATCTATATATATATAATTCTACAATCATAGCATTTTAATACTATGCTTTTCAGCTTTACTAGGGAATTGTAGGTGTGGTAGCTTCCCGTTGCTTTCCACACCGGTGAAGGATGATGATGTTAATGGAGGATTATGATGATGGCCATATGATTTCGGGAACAGTTTAGGTCTTAAAGGTTTCCTGACATTTGTCTTACGGGTGAGGAAAAACCCCGATAAAAACCTCACCCAGGAAAACTGCCCCGACCGGCGATCGAAACCGGGCCCGCTGCGTGACAAGGCAGCATGCTACCTCGAGACACAGCGGTTGGGCATGCATATATATATATATATTATATATATAATATATATATATAAGGAAAAATAAAAGTTTGTACTAGGATGCTTGGATAGTGTAAGTGGTAGCGCACTGAAGTATCAATTCAGAGGTCAGGGTTCATATCTCCGCTCAGGCGATTATTTTTCTTTTCATGTCATATATATTGCCATCGTCATTTCCTTGTCTACTAGATGGATCCATAAAAATATGACAAACTTTTTCAAAATATATTTCATGAGAACAGAGACAGACGTTTCATTCCTTCGGATTTCGCAAAAATGAAACAAGATTATAATTTGTTTAAATATCTGCGAATTATTGTGTTATGTAAGGCATGAACTTTATTCTTCTTGTGTTATGCAATTTATGAACTTCACTCTTTCTTGATTAGAAGTAAAACATAATATACTGATACTGTCACTTTTATCGGTGCGTAAGATTCCGATATGTTTTTTAATAAACTACTAGAGATTTTTCACGGAAACTTTATCACAAACAAATGTCACTGATTATTCACAAATAATTGCTGCTATAAAATGTCTTGCTTTACAATTAATCATTAATACATTCGCTGATGTTTCAATTCGCGCAACTAGGTTGCTTGAACTCTCGTCACGACTACTACTAGATTGGCCTGACTTTACAAATGCTTATGTAGATCGTCAAGAACATCTGAAAAACCAATATAGACTTTTCCCGAGCTGAAGTCTCGAGAACCGAACTTTCAGGAAAGGAGTGATAGACGCATGAGGAAAGTTCTACGCGGGCTCATCGATTCGTGAGTTGGCAACTCATCAATCCCTCTTTATCGTACAAGGCGAGACTCTGACTCTCATCGCCGCTCGTTAAATTCAAAAGACAGACCAACAATGCGTCACAATATCAAAGCCGCCCAAAATTATTTGTTTCGCGGGCCAAATGGAAGAAACATCAAGGTGTGCGGGCCATAGACCCTATTATAGTTGTTATGTATTATCATCATCATTGTCGTCATCGTCATTATCATCATCGTCGTCATCGTCATTATCATTATCATCGTCATTATCATTATCATTATCATTATCATTATTATTATAAATGTGTGTTGAATTGCTACTTTACTTGTTATAAAATATACAATATAAAAATAGAATACCTGAGATCTCAGTCTTCCTCAACTTTGGATGTAGGATGTGGAGTACTTTCGGAGCATATGTTCCATCTTCAGCTTGTAAATTGTTACTAGTTGTTCGTGAGAATCTTGTATAGAAGATTATTCTCAAGAACAACTAGTACAAATTTACCAGCTGAAGATGGAACACATGCTCCGAAAGTACTCTATACCGTACATCCAAAGTTGAGGAAGACTGAGATCTCAGGTATTTTATTTTTATATTGTAAATGTTGCATAGTAACCTCAACCGTATTTCGTCATGAATTTTAAAATTATCTTTTTTTGTTATCTCGTTATAACATATTTCACTTCTTGTGCCATACTGATAGATTAATATTAAGTTATAGGTCTACCTTCAGCACATTTTAAATTATTAAAATGCTACAGGTCTACAGGGGCCGGTTAGAAAGTGATGGAGGCCGGCCGTGCCGTGCCGTAGTTTGGGCGTCCGTGTACTAGATGGTCCACCGCTGTGGTCTCGAGGTAGCGTGCTGCCTTTTCACGCAGCAGACCCGGGTTCGATCGACGGTCGGGACAAGTTCATGTGTGATGGCTTTTTTCGGGTTTTTTCCTTGCCTGTAAGGCAAATGTCAGGAAACTTTAAGGCCCAAACGGTCCCCGAACATCATCTGGCCATTATTATTATTATTATTATTATTATTATTATTATTATTATTATTATTATTATTATTATCACAAACATATTCCTTAAGTTTAGGATTAAGACCTCTCCTGGCGAATCATCATCACCCATCATATATAATCGGGGCAGCGTAACTCCACCTTCCAGGCGCCCCAACCTCAGAAGTGGGTTACAATAACGCTATGCTAGGAGGGAATACCAGAATGTCGAAGTGACAACATGGTGGCATTGAACAAAAGTAATATTATACTACGCATTTCAATGTAAGACATTGTAGATTAACAAAAAAATATGAACAATGTTAAATTCTGAAGCTTAAGGTTGTCAACAACTAGACCTCCTCATATCTTCAAGTTTAACGTAAAGCAATTTATTATCAAAATGTATAGACTGTTTTGTAAAATTATTATTATATAATATGTCAGAGTTTATTTTTGATCTTAATATAGCCCTGTCTTTTATTTTATTTTATTTGTTTTGAGTACACCTAATGCTTTTAGCTATTAGATGAAACTTGATTAAATTAAATCCAAATCATTTTGGGTATTTAACATACACTATGCCTATAATAGTCCACCGCTGTGGTCTCGAGGTAGCGTCTGCCTTGTCACGCAGCGGGCCAGGGTTCGATCCCCGGCCAGGGCAGTTTTTCTGGGTGAGGTTTTTATTGGGGTTTTTCCTCACCTATAAGACAAATGTCAGGAAAACTTTAAGGCCCAAACGGTCCTCGAAATCATATGGCCCTCATCATCCTTCACCGTTGTGGAAAGCACCGGGGAAGCTAACACACCTACAATTTCCTAGTAAAGCTGCAAGCATAGCATGAAAAAATGATATAATTGCAGTGAAGGACCTACCTTCGGGCAGAATTACTATGGATGGATGGATGGATGTCTATATTTTCAGAAAGTCTCGCGCCATAACCAAAGTTGTTTAAGGCTTGATGCAGAACTACGGGACTATGGGGTTAGAGTCCCATGGGGAAGACATTTTATCATGGAATTTAGGCCAATATGATATAGATGGGTAGTTGATTTTATTAGCGACTCCAGGTTCAGGAAACCAGCTTGAACGGCTGGGAAGCCCGATAAGCTGACCATATTTATCCCCTAAAATACCCATCTCTGTGATTCACATGTGGATGTGTGGCCAGTTGGTAGGCCAAGAGTATTTTAGGCGTGTCTCCCCACGGTGTAAAAGTAAACTATTTATACGTAGAAAACATTGCATCTGAGTTGTTGAAAAACTTGGAGCACGCCGTTGTGTATTATTTAATCAATACACTACAAACCGGGGGTCGGAGATTCAAGTTCCAATTGTGTCAGGATTTTTTAACCGGCGTAATATTTTCGGTGGCGCCATGGTTCTGGAGACAACTCAGCCTCTAACTGAAATGATTACCAGATGCTTGTTCTGGAGTAAGGTCGGAGTCTTAACCTCCTACCATCCAAGGGCCTGTAGTGGGATCACTTTATTTTTTAAGACCTCAGAATTGGATTTTTATTGAAAAATGTCTGATCAAACTATAAGCTTCACATATTCACTTATCTTAAACACACGCACGCACACACACACACACACACATATATATATATTATATATATATATATATATCCCTCTCCATATTACTTCCTCCTATTCTACTTCTCTCACAGTAGCCTCGCCCGTTCCTGGATTCCCTCCCTCAAGATATTAGGGGTTGCGCACACTAGATACATTTTTATCACGCTTATACAATTATTTCTTGTTAAATATTTAATTTTTCTCGAGAACTACGTTTATTCCATGTCATTAATTGTGTTTCTCATTTTTATATCTTCTACATTTTACATTTCACTCGTTAAATCTAGAGTAAGCCAAAATATATTGTAAATAATTAGTTATATTGTAGATATAACTTTTTTTTTTGTAATTTGGATGTATGAATAATGTTTGTATTTGTTTTCTATCCTGATTGAGTGGTCTTACTTAAGGTCTTAACTCCTCTTCTTCTTCTTATTCTTCCTCCTCTTCTTCTTCTTCTTCTTCGGCTTTCCCCCACTTATAGGTTTGCCGTCTTCAGTTTCCATTTATCTCTATCATTCCAATCTCCCCTCCAAATTCCTATCATCCATATAGTTCTGACGTAGGTTTTCCATTTCCGTCTTGGTCTGCCATGTTTATTTCTTCCAGGGGGTGACCACTGGTAGCCTATATATTTTTTGGTCATCTTTCATTTCCATTCTTTGTACATGGCCATACCATTTAAGCGTTTGATTTTCAATCCTCTTAACAACCGATGTGGTGACATTCATTTCTCTCCAAAGGAATTCATTTCTTATTTTATCCTGTCTTGTTTTTTGGAGGCTTCTTCTAAAATAATCAAATTCAACTATTCTAATTTTATTCTTTTGTAATTCCGTCAAAGACCAAGTTTCACTTCCATATGACAAAATATTCTGTATTATGCTCTTATAAATTTTCATTTTAGTTTCCTTTGTAATATTTTATTCCAAATTATTCCATTAATCTCTTAGTTGCATTTTTTGCCATTGCAATTTTAGTCTGTACATCTCTCTCACAGGTACCTAAACTTGTAATTATTGACCCAAGATATTAAAAAAATCACACTTTTTTTATTTTCCCTGTTTCAAGTATGAGGTCATCCACATCCTTTCCCAAACACATATATTCTGTTTTCTGTAAATTTATATTCAGTCCCATTATTTATATTCTTCCATTAGTTTATTTATCATATATTTCATATCATCTTCATCCCCTGCAAAATTATTTGATCATCTGCCAGTAAAATAAAGACATGATATATATATATATATATATATATATACGAATCAAGAAAGTCTCATTAAGTTTTACTATTGCTATAATGAAATGTATAATTTTTCAGGAAGGAGATGATTTCATTCCAGAAGATTCGAACGGCAAAATAATATACAGCAAAGTTGACTATGTGGATACATGGAAAGCAATGGAAGAATGTGTGAAGCTGGGACTTACAAAGAGTATTGGCCTGTCCAACTTCAACAGCAAACAAATTCAGCGAGTCCTGGATATCGCCACGATCAAACCGGTCGTTAACCAGGTAGCATTCTCATATTACACAATCTCAGGCGGAAGTGTTTGCATCGTTACGCATCCTAACGGTGGCAAATTTCAATGCCAAATATTGGTTCAATAATTTACACATAGTGAAAGTAGGAAATGCTATTCTTAAAAAGAATAACTCAATTTAAAAAGGAAGTGATTGGAGTAAATAAATACTTGTAGAGAAAATGGTAACGGATGAAGTAGCTATGTTTCTTCTGTGGAACATTCCTATACTTTTTTTTTAGTAGCAGGACTTTATTAGACTAAAAGTAAGATATATACAATATTATTTACAAATATGGATCCAAGTGGCAGCAAGCCGGACGTGTTGTTGATAGTCCGTATCAATAAATTAATGTCTCGTACAGGAATGAAAGACCTGCATGGAAGCTTCTTGTAGGAAAACTAGAGGGAAAATGCCCAGTTAATAGGCCCCAAGAATGAGGTGGGAGAACAGCATTAACCATGATTTGAGGGAAGTAGATTATACAGGGAATGATTGGAAAACATTAGCTCAGGATAGGGATATATGGAGAGTTTATGTCCGAGCAGCCATGAACCTACAGTTTCCTTAGTGCCAGTGAGTTGTTTATTACTTAGTTAATGTTATAAAAAAGAAGAAAACAAAAAACATAACAATAGGTAACAATACAATTACATTATATATTAATTAAGCTAGGTATAGTTATGAAGTATTAATAATATTACATTAACCAGCCTCATGGGCTAGTGGTCAGCGCTCCTGACTACAGTTCATGGTCCCGGGGTCGATTTCCGGTCAGACTATAGGAATTTTTCCTTAGAGGGAATTATTCATATGGAATTTAGGTTAAGTTTAGGTTATGGACTCTTATGGCTCTTCATTATCATTTATCACCCTCATATCATGGGGATAACGTAACTTCGCCTTTCAGGTGCACTAAACTTAGAAATGGATTACAATTCCATCAATGTCAGGGGAGAAAGCCAGAAATGTAATGAAAGATAATCTGGTGGCACTAGGAAAAAAGAGTATTAAATGTATTAAAATTTGCAGTGTGACTCATTCTTGTTAAAGTGTTTCAAAATTTGTTTTTAATAAAATAATAGGCTATGTTTATTTATTCTTACAAATCAATTTTATTATGATGAATTAGTTTATTTTATTGACTATACTATACTATGCTATGTGTTGGAAGCTGGATCACTTTTCCAACATGTATCCCTTCCCCGAGCCAGCCAAGATACATCCAGTTTCCTGGATGCAACCTCGGCAGCCGAGAAAGGAACAAATGGTCCATATACCCAACTTGCGGCTATTTTAGGGATTTGTTTACCCTCTTTAGCCCTTTAGGTATATATTCGTAGATGATAGCGAGCGATTTATCTAGTGCCGACAACAACCAGCCGCAAATCGATAAGCAAAGGTCCAGTGGTTGGACATTAAAAGCCTTTCATCAGACCCTTATTGAATTTGGATTTACTTTCCTTGATGTTTGAAGTTGGTATGTTGAAATGTTGAAGCCTTCATTGAATGGGAAGTATAATTAGATACAGGATGGATACCAACGCGACTGAAAACTTTAAGAGATTGCTCAGGGAAGTTAGTAAAATGATCTCATGGTTTCCAGCATCATACCATATTTTCACAAGACATATATTTCAGCAGTAGATGTTATTTAAATTTTGAAAAATGAATCAATTATGTTGCTTTTTCGGAGATATATCTTAAATATAATATTTATTTCACTTAAGATATCTTTATCGTTACTAGGTATCCAGTAACTAGATGCATTTAACCAAACGTCTCTTAAGAAATATGATCATTTATTCTACATTGTTACATCATAAAACAGTTAAGGTTTAGGCTTTTTATTAGCTTGTTCCTGTTTCCTCCAGATGAGTGTGCAGTCTCTATCTTGTAAGTGGTAGCCCAATGTCTCGTTTATTCCTCGGTTTGTAGTTTAAAGCTTGCCAAGGGATTCTTTCCTTGGTCATTTTTTTAAATGCTGTAGCCAATTTTGTTGGTATTCCTTAATTTCCTATATTTATTGCATTATTTATATATATATATATATATACATTTAATTTATTTATTTATTGCACTATATTTATTGCATTAAATTGTTTGCCTGATAGATTCACTTCTTATACGATCCATACGGATTACTCCCATTGTATGTCTGAGAAATTTCATTTGTGCTGCCTCCAATCTTTGTGTATCCCTCTTTCACAGTATCCATATTTCACTGCTAAATTTTAAGTCTGCTTTTGCTGTGACACTGTAAATTCCTAATTTTGTAAAAGAATTAATATTTTTCCCAAAGTGGTGTTTAATGGTTCCGTTAATTTTATTATAATTATGTTGAATTTTGGTATCTAAATCAGTTTTGAATTCAGATATCAAATTGGCTAAGTATTTAAAATTAGTTACTTGTTCAATTATATTGTTCTCTATTACAATCTTAACTCTTAATATGGTTTTCCCACAAACGGTCATCGATTTTGTCTTTTGACATGAAATTTTCATATTATATACCGTTTTGCAATATTATTTAATGAATGTGTCATTATTTTAATTCATCTTCTGATTGTGCTAGCAGTTTTAAGTGTGGGAAGTGTGTCTTAACAAAGCAGAAAAGTTTAAAAAAATGGCATACTAATAGATATTTCAGGGTTTCTCAAAAGGTTTGCCGAAATATCATCATCATCATCATAGTACATTCACGAATTTAGGCCATTTGTTGACCTGTTTCGGCCTCAAGAGAAACACCATCCAGAAGTCTTTTGAGTGGACGTCCTGGTCTTCTCAATTCCTTCTGGCTTTTTTCGTGTTGAGACTTGAAAGTAGTTTTGAAGTTCCTTAGGACAGGTTACTGGCCTGACGCTAAGTAGTCCAGTGGTAGGGCTGCTACCTTTTAGTCTCTGGACAGACATTAGGATACCGCATTTACTCAGTACCTGATGGAACGGTTATACCGCCGTGACTCGGTCCTCAGAGCCTCGTTTGTGAAAACATGTTGTACCACGAGAAGGTGAGGATGAGAATTAGGTAGGAGAGGTTATACACACGTCACTACCCCTTTGCCGAAATATAATTAATTTATTTATTTATTTATTTACTTATTTCCTGTAATTTCTAAATGGAACATAGAACAGTACAGTTTCTCCAGCGTACTCTGCTTCCAGCCAGCCATTTCACTTGTTTCCAGCTTTTCCCTCTTTCCATTGCTTCCTCTTCTACTGATCGCTTCCATGTTTTCTTAGGTCGTCCCCTCTTTCTTACTCCTTGCTGATTCCAATATAGTGCAGTCTTCTCGATGACTCCGTATGGTTTTCTTAATCCAATTCCAGTTTCTTTGTTTTATTTGGTGACATATTGGAGATTGGTTGGTTTTTCTTCACAGTTCATCATTTGACATTATTTCCGGCCATCTTATGTTAAAAGTACGCCTCAGACAACTGTTTACAAAGGTCTGCAACTTTTTATTTGAGGCTATCGTAACTTTCCATGTTTCGCAACCATAGAGGAGGACCGATTTTACGTTCGTGTTAAACAATCTAAGTTTTGTCTTCAAAGAGATGATCATAGTTTTCCATATGGGGTACAACCGCGCAAAAGCTCCATTCGCTAGATGAATTCATCTTTTTATATCTTCTTCTGCTCCTCTGGTTTTTGCAACCATACTTCCTAAATATATGACGAATTCAACTTCTTCGATGTCAATTTCATTAACTTTTAATTTATTTTGATTGTTACAATTTATTCTCACCTGTTTTGTTTTTGAGGAGTTTATTTTCTATCCAACATTATTTTCTTCATCTTGTAGTCTCTTAACCTTAGTCTCCATATCTCTATATCTCCGAGAGAAAAAAAACATATCATCTGCAGAGTCAAAATCTTCAAGACGATTATTAATCCCCCATGGAATTCCTCTTTTCCGTTTTCCTATAACCTTTCTCATAATTCTATCCTACACCATTAGGAATAATATTGTTGGAGAGAGAATACACCCTCGTCTTACTCCAGATTTGGTTTCTATAGTTTCTGACAGATTACCTTAATATATTATCTGTGCCTTGGAACCTAGATATAATATCCTCAACGCGTGTCCAACTCGAGGTCGAGGGATGATATGAAGCCCCCTATATAAAGGCCTGTGAATGACACGGATGCCGATCGACCACGCCTGACGCACCATCACGGGGACAGATGAGTATGAATCGAAATGGACGAGATGAATATGGAGAAATGGTGGAATGAAATTGTGACAGGGGAAAATGGGATAAACCCCCGAGAAAAACCTGCCCAAGCTCCGTTTCGTCCACCACGAAATCCAAATGGAGTGACCGAGATTCAATCTCGGGACCCCAGCGGTAAGAGGCGAGTGTCTAACCGCTTGCGCCACGGAGCCGCCCGGAACCTAACCTAGATACATATTATCTTTAATAATATTAATAATCTTCGATAGAATGCCGATTTCTTTCAGAGTTTGCCAAATAACACGTCTATTGACAGAGTCAAATGCTCTTTCAAAATCTATGAATGTTAATGGTCATTCTGCCGACAGCTCCAAAATTATAATAGCATGCCTGAAATTGTTTAGTTGTATCGTGAGAAGCAAAATAATTGGGAAATAACGAACAACAAAATACACTTGTATAATAGGTATTTTTTAAAGTTCTTTATTATTCTATACTTAACGAATATCTTGATGTACCGGGCTTCCAATATAAACCCGGACCGGCCTCACGGGGTTTCACCCGTCAGGCAGCGCTCTCTCCTCGTCCGCATTTCACTCTGCCAGCCGCTCGTCCTTGAACTAGTCAGTTTACTATCGTTCGACAAGATGAGACGTCAGTGACATTAGAGCAGCGCATTTATGTGTGTAAATGTTATTATAAATACGGATCAGCTCGTCGCGTTCGCGAGGAATTTATTCGGAACTTTCCTGGACAATTACCTCCTTCCAGATCGACAATCCACGATCTTGTGACTAAATTTGAGACCACTGGTTCAGTACAAAATAAGAAACACTCGCTCCCCAGATCTAACAGTGTGTGATTTTTATTTGTGGGGTAGCCTGAAAGACAAAGTGTACAAAACAAATCCGCACACATGGGAAGAACTGAAGAACAACATAAGAAATGAAATCCGAAACTTGACAGTGCCCGAACTATAGCGTGTTAATCTAAATGTGTTTACTCGGTATAATGCCTGTTTAACTGCGGGAGGACAACATTTCCAGCATTTTCTATAATTCAAGGACGGGGTGGCAGGCAGGGTGAATTGCGGGAGGAAGAGACAGCACTGCGTGCCGGTGAAACTCCGTAAGGCCGGTCCGGTTTTATATTGGAAGCCCGTTATAAACAGATTAATTCTAGGAGGTAAAAGATGGAGACGACGAAGAAGGAAATTTTATTCTATAAAATATGTAACACAAATTAAAAATATATATATATATATAATGATCTGGCAGTTGTATTACAACCCCGTAATCAAATCCCGATGCTCACAATCCTGAGAATTTTTTTCCTGGTTATCCTCAGTAGTTAAAGAAAATTCTGTATTGGAATATCATTACCAGGCCCGTTTCATCACATTCACCAAATCATAACACTTTAAAATTACAAAAACACGATACTATACTTATATACATAATTTCTTGGATACAACCGAAGTTTCCGCATTCGATTATCAGCTTAGATGTTAAAAAATTTGTTAGTAAACATGAAGTAAAATATTATTGCATTCATATCATAATTCAGTGAAAAATTTGAGCTTAATACTTTTCACTTGTCATCATTACATACTCATCCCCGGGGGAAAAACAGTTAAGTTAATTTTTTTTTCAATTTTATTTTATTTTCTTACTAGATACCGTTCTTTATGCCACTTCATGCGGATAAAATAAAATAAGTGAATTCTTCATTCTATTAGCTATAAAAGATTTTTTTTTCTTAGATAAATCTAAAAGGAAATAAGTTCACTGGTAAAAAAACAGTTATATCGACCTATCTCGTTTGTGCTAGTTTTGGACTTATCTGGTTTATCCAAGGATGAGCGAAAATAATATTTAAAAAATTGAAAAAAAATTCCTTAACCCTTAAATTGGCAAAACAGTAATTTCTCCTATCACTTATTTAAATGTGGCGGACCGCACAGAAAACGATATCGTGCATAACTGTTATCATTAGCTATACTGTGAAATTCTACACAGCATTTTAGTAATTTCTTATTGTTAGCTTTCCTCTGTTTTATTAAAACTGTTAGAAAAGTTAAAACAATAGATGTACCCAATTGGAACATTGTGAATTCAAAGGTTAAAATCATTCTATATAACTGATGTCCACTGTATACCGTATCGACAACCTGTGCTGTGAACAAAAATTAATTGTCACTCCCTGATGATTAAGAGTCGATCAAAAGCATTATTTAGGGAATGTTCTGTGTGAAAATTGTACACAAATACGATTTCCACGAAATAATTACATTCAATTTTGATTACAGGTAGAATGTCATCCCTATTTGAATCAAAAGAAGTTGATAAATTTCTGCAAGAAGAAGAACATCGTAGTAACGGCTTACAGCCCTTTTGGCGGACCAGCAAGTATCGCTGAAGGAAATCCCAATGCACCTAACCCTCTCCTAGACCCAAAAATAAAAGCAATTGGAGATAAACGCGGCAAGAGCACGGCCCAAGTCATACTTCGATACCTGGTAAGCAATATAGAGTAATCAATATTGATTTGGCGTTTACTTGACGAAAATCAATTCTACGTTAACCAAATAAAGACAAAACTAATAATTACATGAATCGTGATTTTTTCTTACCTCATACATCTATGTTTCTTTAAACACAGCACTGCAGTATCGGCGACACTTTGTCGCCGATACTGCAGTGCTGTGTTTAAAGAAACATAGATGTATGAGGTAAGAAAAAATCACGATTCATGTAATTATTATTAATTGAACCTCATAATGTTAAAAATTCCCAAATTTAATATATAAAAGACAAAACTGTTAAAGTTTACAGAGTTTCATATTTATTAAAATACAAATTCGTTACAGCTGTTTCGGTACTTTGTTCCTTCTTCTGACGAATTTTAATCAAGATGAAATTCATCTCAAGAAGGTACAAAGTACCGAAGCAGCTGTAACCAATTTGTATTTTAATAAATACGAAAATCAAATAAATCTTTAACAGTTTCATTTTTATTTAATTGATGTAATAAAGAGTAAATTAAAAAATTAAATTCATATACTCCAATTCTGAAACATAGTTATGCAATGATCATCTACACAGAAATGAACATAATTCTGATATAATTTTTCATTGCAATATGTATTTTTTATTTCCATAAATAACACTAATTTACATTATAATTTACTTATAAGAATCACTTACATTCTTTTGTTTGCTCACTGGATAATTTCATAGAGGTTCAGTTCCTCTCTTAACTTCATTATTTTAATTCGTATTTTAGTTAACTACTTTAACGTGTTGTAGTAGCGTCGTTTAAAATGCGCGGGCCGGCGAGAGAAACCTCGCATTGGTGGACTGGATTGGCGAATAGCCAATCGCGAGTCGAGCAATCCACCGAATTTTCTCGGCTAATAATGCCAGAAGCTGTACGAGCATATGTACCGAAATCACGTTTTCGGTACGTAATATTACGTAATGCTGCGCAACCACTACTTCATCGTGTTTTCATTCTTCAGTGATCTTAGTGAACAGTGCCAAATTCTCTCCTACATACCCCCTTTCCTTTATGCGCCGTGTGCTATTGCGCATCCTCCCCTCTGCTAGGTAAGTCCTCAAATAGCTGTGCTTATGAACATCAGGGTCATCATCTGTTTAGGTTTCGACGAGTCAAGTCGATATAGCTCGAAGGAGCTCTTTGGTAATCGGTCCCTTAGGTCAGGATAGGGCCACAAGGACCGTGTACCCTTAGCCCTTGGCGGGACGGGTGTGAGTGGAAGTGTGTACGTATGTTTATTATCATTATTGTTATAGACTTTTGTTTAGATGACCAATAAGGTTACTATTTCTTTCTTAACTTATTTTCAATGTCAAGAAAACTATATTTTATTATTTATATTTCATTATATCTGACTTTTTGACTCTTATTAAATATAAGCTACTTTTTTAGTTAACTTCTGTTTATTCATTGAGTAGCTAGTCATGTCAGATATTGATATAAAGTTCCAAAGCTTTCTCAAGCGAATATAATCTCCTCTTTCCTTAAGACTTCCACGATTGTAATACTGTGTAGCTTACACCACTATTTGCTTAACATTTTATTAAGGAAAGGTGAATTAATCTTTGCCTTCTATGGGCCCGGATATGTTGAATTAAGCATTCAATATTTTCAAACTCAAGATAATTATAAACAAGATTGGTACGATCGAGCACGAACACGCGACTGGTTGCAATATTGTTAGCAGAACGCAGGGTGCTATTAATGATGTGCAGCGCGGTGAGGGTGCAATTAATGGTTTGCAGGGCGTGGTTTTTGTTGAGAAGAAGATCGCACTCCGCGTCGGTTCAATAAATGGTAGCAGCCAGCGCGGTCGGTGCACATATATTCCCCATTCGAGAAACATCGGAAGACGAGAGGGTTCCATGTCGAAACATCTCGTTCATGGACCTGGAAATTTCCGTCTACTCGCCTATAAAAATGTGGTGAGGATGGAAAGTCCCCCAGACTTGTTGGACGGCGAGAGGTTAAATTGTAAGTGAAACAGTGAGGAAATACTGTAGCTGCAATTGTGTGATAAGTGATTATTAATTAAACCTTCAAAGAAGAATAGTTGTAAGATAAACTGTGATTGAAAATTTAGTGATAATTCTGAGAAGAAAATAAAGTGAAAAGAAAATTGTACATAGCAAATGTGTACTTATATAAGTCCAAATAAGTTTAAGGAAAACACTGTGCCATCGGTGACAATATGTTCACTAAATAATAAGGGATATAATAAAAAAGTTTAAATCCTATAAAAATAATAAATAATTTAAAGATAAATGTAAAATTTTATTCTATTTCGATTAATAATAAAATATTCTAAAGTATCCTCAAATACATTTGTGTAAATTATCTATTAAACTTTATTTTGTTCAGTTATTCTTTCGACAATATTTAAAATCAATACCATTTCAGCCGAACTCGTTAGACTTTTCAGGAAGTAACCTTATCTCAGAAGAAAAGTAAAGTGATTGATCTCGTATCGTATATTTACGTCATATAAATGAATTTCAAATTCGAAATAAACGACTGTGATTAAATTATATCGGCCATTTTAAGTTCAGCTTTGAATCGAGATGCCAATGACTATACCAAAATTAAATTATTACTAGAATAGAAGTAAATATATTTATTTCTTAAAGACAATAATAATAATAGCATTAATAATAATAATAATAATAGTAATAATAATAATAATAATAATATAATGTCGCACAGAAATGCACTATATAGGTTTAATGGAAATGGACAAGTTAATGACAAATGAGGGAAATTTTGATTAACTGGTTTAATTCAAATGCCTAGGAACAATAATTATAAACAGGAACGAGGTACAGAAAGAGATTAAATATAGGCTCCATGCTGGAAGCGCATACTACTAAGCATTACCATCCATAGTAATTCTGCCCGAAGGCAGGTCCTTCACTGCAATCACAGCATTTTCATGTTATACTTGCAGCTTTACTAGGGAATTGGTGTGGTAGCTTCCCGTTGCTTTCCACACCGGTGAAGGATGATGATAATGATGAGGATGATGATGATGATGATGGCCATCTGATTTCGGGGAACGTTTGGGCCTTAAACATTTCCTGACATTTGTCTTACAGGTGAGGAAAAACCCGACAAAAACCTCACCCAGAAAAACTGCCCCGACCGGGGATCGAACTCGGGCCCGCTGCGTGACAAGGCAGCACGGCACCTCGAGACCACAGCGGTGGACTAAGCATTACAGGAACTCTTAATTCCGAAGTGTAAAATGAATATATTCCATATATTTTTTTTATTCCATTACTTACTTACTCACTGGCACTATCGAACCCGTAGGTTCATGGCCACGCGGACATAAGCTCTCCATACATCCATATCCAGAGCTAATGCTTTCCAATCATTCCCTGTATAATCTACTTCCTTCAAATCATAGTTAGTGTTATTCTCCCACCTCATTCTTGGTCTACCAACTGGGCGTTTTCCCTCTGGTTTTCCTACAAGAAGCTTCCATGCATGTCTTTCATTCCCCATACGTTCCACATGTCCTGCCCATCGCAGTCTACGAGACTTAAGTGTTCTTATTATATCTGGCTTCCTATAAAGACCATGTAGTTCATTGTTATGTAGTCTTCTCCATTCACCTGTCTGTTCATCTCTCTTTGGTCCAAAAATTTTCCTAAGTACTTTATTCTCAAATACTTGTAATATCCTTTCCTCCCTTAAAGTAAGAGTCCATGTTTCGCACCCATATAATATAACTGGTAGAATAATGGTTTTATATATTTTCAGTTTGACGTTTTTTGAAAGGAATTCGGACATCAAAAGTCTCTGCAATGCATAATAGCACGCATTTCCAGAATTGAGCCTATGTTTAATTTCTTTATGCATCTCATTCCTATTTGTGATTATTGTTCCTAGGTATTTGAATTCAGCCACTTCCTCTAAATTTCCCTTATTTGTCATTAGCTGTCCATTTCCATTATATAATGAATTTCTACATGTGACCATATATTTAGTTTTATTGATATTTACTTCCAGTCCTAATTTCTTAGTGTTACTCAATAGTGTGTGCGTGTTGTCCATTAGTATCTCCTCGCTATCGGCCAATAATACTACATCATCAGCATAAACTAACAGCTTATTTTTAAAACTTTGTATAATTTTTCACCTTATAAGTATTTGTTTACACGCCACGCTGCCCTTACTGTGGCACGATCTGTCGCGTATGGGATTTTAAACTATGAATCACACAATATTTTTATGATCACACAAGGACATAGATGGCCTCCCCGAATGAGTGAGCAGCTCAATAGCAGGACTTCCTCCTAGACAACACAACATGAAGACGAAATACATCATTCACACACATAATCATATTAAACTTGCCGAATATTATGATGATGATGATTATGATGGCCAAATGGTGTTCGGGGACCGTTTAAAAAATATTAAACTGAAAATATACAAAACTGTTATTCTTCCAGTTACATTATATGACAATATGACTACGAAACATGGACTCTTACTACAAGAGAGAGAAAACATAACTAGTATTTGAGAAGTTCTTACGACAATTTTGGACCAAAGAAAGATCAATAGACAAATGAATGAAGAATACTGCGTAACTTTGAGCTACATGATCTTTATGGGAAACCAGATACAATAAGAACAATTGCGTCTCATAGACTACTATGGGAAGGACATGTGGCACTAATGGGGAATTAAAGAAGGGCATGGAAACTTTTTGTAGGAAAATCAAAGCAGGGAAGCCAAGAATGAGGTAGGAGAATAACATTAACCCATGATTTGAGGGTAGTAAACTACATATAGATGTTTGAAAAACATAGTTCAGGATAGGGATATGCGGAGAACGTATGTCCGCGGAGTCAAGAACCTATGGGTTAGATAGTGACTTAGTTATATATTAATAAAAAATATAATATTTTATGTAACATGCATAATTAAGATCGAAGACTTTCTCTTCGTCTCAACAGTACAAATATAAAATATATAAAAATATATAAAAGTTACATTCATAATATTATTCTAAAAATATGAAAAAAATAGATTTACGATATCCAATATAGTAAACATAATAATACAATATTAAACAAGAATCACCAATATATATATATATTATATATATATATATATATATATATATATACACACATTACGCATGAAGGTAATATTCGAAGCAAAGTTACAGCAAATTAACATTTCTAATATATGGTTATAATGTGTGGCAGACCCTGATTTCCTAAAGTAGAAATTCCACTTGCGCGAACTAAAGTCATGATAATTATGTCCTACGTTGGAGTATATTAGCCATGAGATTATGATGTGATCGCGTGATTAAATTATGGTTGGAGGATAAATACTGGAAGCGACTATGACAAATAGCTAAATAAAACCATATTATATCTTCTTCTTCTTCCTTCCAAGTATTAGGCCAAGGCCTGTTACGATCCTATAGAAAATTTTCCCTCCACCATATTATATTAAAATATTAAAATCTTATTTCAGATCCAATGTGGAGTTGTACCAATACCCAAACAGTGAAGAAGAGCAGGTGGCAGAGAATTTCGAATGTCTAAATTTTGAACTTACATCTGAAGATATGGCAGCTCTTGATGCATTGAATACAAATACCAGAATATGTCACAAAATGGAGTAAGTTATATTCAATTTATATTTCTTAATATTTCACGTTAAATTAGTAAAAGAATATTTTATTGAAAAGCTCGCAAAAGCGATTTTTATAATGTTTCATCGCTTTACAAAATTTATAAAGTTGTTTATGATATTTCATCTGGAAGGAAAGTTACACGATAGATTACGCTAAAACTCGAATTATGTAGAATTTAATAGAAAATGTACCAATTAATTTAAGAAATAGAGGAAACTTTTAAAAGTTTTTTGTTCTTTTTCAGGATAAAAGATCATCCTCATTTCCCTTTCAATGAAGAATACTAATTGGCAGATATACCAACTGAAGATATATACTGTGTTTCAGGCTACAATTTATTAATAGCAGCGATTAAATCAAATGTAATAATGAAGATAATTATCTAACAAATGTAAACAAGAAATTCATACAATAAACCGAATTCAATGACGGAATAATCACGAAAGTGTAAATTGAAACACGATTATTTTAATGATAAAACCTTCGTAACCATCAAAATATTTAATAAGAGTAAAATACGTGAATACGAAAAATATATTGTAATTGCTTATATGGGTGTAGGTATGTGAGTGTGTGTAAATGTGTGTGAGAAGTTGAGTGAGAATGTGAGTGAGTGTACGTAAGTGTGTGCGTGTGTATGTGAGTGCGTGTGTATGTGAGTGTGTGTGTTAGTGAGTATATGTGCATTCACGCGTGCGTGCGTGGTGCTTGCCTGAGTGCGTGCGTGCGCGCGCGTCTGTCTATGCCTCCAATATATATATATATATATATATATATATATATATACACACACACAGAGAGAGATACAAGACCTTCTGAAGTGATTTCTGTCGTAGCTAGCAATTGAAAATATTGGGAGACATTAAATTATGTGGGTCATATACAGAGTGCTGTAAAAAAAACACCGACAACGGAGGTGAGGTAGTATATTGATATATGTTGATAACACTGGTCAACGTGATTTTTGTCTCATGAGTACCAATAGTTGCACTTAATACAGTTTTTTGTCGTGTTTTCAAATATGTATTCGAATTTCTCCATCACCCAGTTTTTTTTTCATTTCAATTTCAATGAATGGATTTAAATAATTATTTTCTGCTTAAAAACATTAAAGGGATTACGTCAAAATCAAAACCTACAGTGGTGTACCCTGACTTGCAATCTGCATTGAGACCAGTTCCACATTGCGAAGAATTGCCCATACCAAAGCCTCCAGAACATGTGACATTAGATGAAGAGAGCTCAGATTCTGATGGAAGTAAGGAAGAAGAAGAAACAGATTTTGGTGATACAACTTTTGAACAAACCTGTTCATCTGAGCCTCATTTATTGACTCAAGAAGATCTTAACGATCTCATACGAGATTTAAAGTTATCCAAAAACCAGTCTGAAATGCTTGGTTCCGGCTAAAAGGACGGAATCTTCTTCAAACCTTGCGTGATGGAGAAAAACCGATATCATATTTGAATTCAGGAGAAAAAATACTATCAGAATCACATATTTTTCTTCTGAGACAAAAAAAAATATTTTTTGTTGCTCAGTGTAGCCTAATTTTTAATCAGGTACCAAAGTCCGGAAATGGTGTGTTTTCACACTATGAGTAGCTAATTTCTCAAGAGTTCCGTTAGTTGGATTTCAAGAGGCAATACTTAACAGTACTCTTACAGTCACATCAAGTTTAAAAATATCCACCTCCCACCTAATTGCAGAGCGTACATCGGCGCACACATTCAAATACACCTGGCCCCGTTTGAATTATTTCTGTAGCAGCGTGTATTTGGGCTATAAGATCCATACGTGACTCTGCTGGAGTCTGATAGACTGTTTCATGTCGCCCCATAAAATGTAGTCGAGAGGGTTAAGATCAGGTTATCTCGGAGGCCAAGGGACTGGTCCCCGTCTGTCAATCCACAGACCTGTATACGTGGTAACCAAATTTCTCCTCACATTGACATCGAAGTGAACTGGAGCTCCGTCATGTTGTAGCCACATTCCATTGCGAAGTCACGTATCATAGGTTCCGCGCCTGTAAGGTATTATCAAGTAATGAGTCTTCAAATCCTTCGAACTAACACTGATCTTGAGACATAATTAACTAGTCATAGTGTGAAAACGCATAATTTCCAGACATTGGTACCTTATTAAAAAATGATCAACTTATCTCACCTCCATTGTCGGTGTTTTTTTACAACCCCATGTATATACAGGTCCCTATCCCCAGTGTGGAAAGTAATGAGAAGCTACCACGCCTATAATTCCCTAGTAACGCTACAGAGCATAGCATGCAAATGCTATGAAGGACCTGCTTAGGGCAGAACACTATACCGTAGTATATATATTAGGGTTATAATTTTTTGGACTTTTGTGAAATAAAATATTTCCTGTGCAATGAATGGATGAACTTTTGATTAAAACCATTGAAAAAGGCCTTCATTCCATTGAGCTTCAAAAGAAGGTCACCTCCAAATTAATATTAAATATCAATATATAAATATATTTGGGGTGACCTTTTCTTAAAGCTCAGTGAAATGAAGGCATTTTTCAATGGTTTTAAGTAAACATTCACCCATTCATTGGACAGAAAATATTTTACACCCGTTCATTGCACAGGAAATATTTTATTTCACATAAGTCCAAAAAGTTATAACCTAGAGGGTTAACTTTTTGGACCGTTTGTTGAAACAAACGTTTTTCCTGTGCAATGAATGGGTGAACTTTTACATAAAACCATTGCAAAAGGCCTTCATTTCACTCAGCTTCAAGAAAAGATCACCCCCAAATCAATATTAAATATTGATGTATAAATATATTTGGGCGGTGACTTTTTCTTGAAGCTCAGTGAAATGAAAGACTTTTTTCAAGTTCATCCAACTATTGCACAGGAAATATTTTATTTCACAAAAGTCCAAAGTTATAACCCTAATATATATATATATATATATATATATATATATATATATATATATATATATTATTCATGTTTGGTAACAGCTCTGCTATAATAATCGTATTTCATGAAAATATTTTACCTACAATGGTTATTTGAAGGGTAATTAAAAAATCCAGGTATTCTCTCTTTTCTTGAAACCTAGAAAACCTTCCCTATTTTTAATTGTACAAAATATGTCCTGCTTCCTTAACTGCATGCCAAACTTTAGAGGTAAATAAACCCATGACTAAACATTATCTTTTACCGTTTCACACTTTTAAATTACAAAGAATGTGATGACACTTCAAACTCCATTTCGACAAAAAAAAATGACGTATCTGATTCTTTCCCTAACTTTCGTTTGCAATACACGGATTGAGAATGAGATTTTACTGATGGTTTGAGACGTTATCGGTCGAACCAAAACTAACATTGGAATTTCGAAAAGGATTAGTAAAACAAATTTAATATTTGTAATATACATAATAATTATGTCATATTCCAAGGACAAGGCATTATTGAATTTCATATCCTGTAGAATTGCATTGCTTTTAATGAAGGAATTGTGTGCTATAAGTAATACTACATATATTGAAATAAAGAAATCGAAAAACACACAAAATTCTGGCAATATATTAATAATTTTACCTCAATATATAAATATACGGTAAATGTCTTAAAATTAAATGAGAAATTCTGGTGGAAACAACTTAAAATCGCCATACTTATACTAATTTCTTGATAATTCGTAAAAATACGTATTAGTTAATTCTCTAACAGAATAGTCTACTTATGAGTAACACAAGGCCTTCGTCAAGGTTGTAGCATATCACCAACATTATTTAAGATATTTATACATAAAGCACTGTCAAACTGGAGCAAAAAATGTTCAGGAATGCAAGTACCAATTGGAGATGGATCAACAGATACAATATATACATTGTTATTTGCGGATGACCAGATAAATAATTGCTCCAGAATATGAAGACATGTAGTTTATGTTAAGAAAATTATTGGACGAATACGATAACTGGGGTTTGAAAATAAATTTAGAAAAAACATTTTATATGGGATGTAGAGCCGAAACCGAAGATTTGATATTAGAAGATGAAAAGGGGTATATTAGAGGATGTGAAGAATTTGAGTATCTGGGAGTAAAATTAGATAAAGAGGATAAACAAGAAAGTGATATTAAGAACAGAATAAATAAAGGTAGAACAATAACAGCAATGATGAATGGAGTCTTATGGAACAGACATATAACCAGGAAAAAATAAGTTACAAATACGTATATAAGTCAATAGTGAGAAGTACTGTCACATATGGAGTTGAAGTTTGGAAATTCAACAAAAACTTAGAACAAAAACTTATGTCGATGGAAATTGATTTCTTGAGGAGAGCAGCAAGATGTTCAAAATTAGACAAAAATAGAAATACTGTCATAAGAGAAAAATGAATATTGGTTATTCAATAGTAGATTATATACAGTATAAGCAATTAAATTGGTATGGGCACATACGACGAATGCAAGAAGAAAGATTACCCTGGAGAACATTGGAATGGTGTCCATCTGGAAGAAGGAGGAGAGGAAGATCTCGAAACTCGTGGATGCAGGAAATAAGAACTGGAATGAGAGCAAGAGGACTGGAGGACATGGATTGGATGGAGAGAGACGAGTGGAGAAGAAAAATAAAACTTTAGCACAGAAAGATGTGTAAACATTAAAATTCTGTATATAAATAAAATGAGTAACACCCTAACAAACAAATGAAAGGCGCTGAGAACGTTTTATTAAGGTCCCTATTATCTTAATAACAATCTAATATACCCAACCTAACCAAAAACAATTTCCTATAGCGGAAATATGTATTATCGTGTTGCCATCCATGTGTTAATCACAGAGGTAGACGATCACAAGCCAGTGTAGCGATTACATGTGGTCAGCATGTCGAGTCTCCCAGCCGTTATAGCTGGTATTCTCAACCTGGAGTCGCTACTTATTGTAGCAACCCAAATGCCTCACGAGCTGGGTGGGAACTGGTCCCATACTTGCCGAAATTCCATGAGAAAATGTCTTCCCCCATGGGAACTTGAAGCAGCGCATGTCCCGTAGCTCTGCGCCAAGGCATATTGTCTTAACCACTTGGTTACGGCGTGGAACTGGCATAGAATAACCCGAATCAACATAAACGCCAATGCGATGCTAATGAGGTTTATCATCTTAGCTATTAAAGAGCGTCATTAAATAAAATAATAACATTGAATTTTGTAATAAGAGTTGTTAAAAAATGTAAAACGCATTTTCGTCGTACAGCTGAGGTAATTGCTGTGACCAACGCACGCAACCGCCACTGCATGGATTAACAATTCTGAATGTGCACTCAGCCATTTGCATTATTACCTGTAACAATGAAATAAACGAAAGTAGTTTTAATCAGTACAGCTAACTGATAAAATTAAATTACAATTATTATAAATTCATTTTCATATATATAAATGATGTATTTCTATTCAGCCTTATCACGAAATAAGTTTTTTTTCTTTTTCCAAATCGTAGACCTTTTTCTAGCGTTTGTCGTATTTTGTTTCCGTCTTTGATCCGAGACTTGATCCTTGGGACTGCGAGCAATGTCTACGATACACCTTGAAGTAAGTTGCTAGCCCGTTTTCTTGGCGGGTTTATTATTCGGGGTTTCGTCCCTAGGCCGATTGCCTTCACCTAGTTCCAGAGCTCAGCCTACCCCGTTTTATTTCGGAGTTGTCTCCCCTAGATGGTTTGTCTTGCAGGACTAACGGACCCCATCCGCCCGTTTGTCAATCTACAGGGCAGTAGTTGTAGAGTTGCCTCTTCCGCCAGGTACACCGTACCGAAGTACTCCTTCTCCGCTGTATCTGCCGTTGAGGTCTTCGCCGTAACACTGGCAAGGGGCTCTCACAGGTACTATCAGATGGGCAAGCTGAACCAAGGTTTTTTACGAGGTGTTACTCCTCTCCCTCACCCTTTTTCAACCTGGCTTGGGACAGGCTATTTATTATAGATGGACGAAAATATTGGAAGGGTCATATAGAAAGAATGCAAGACAACCGACTTGCAAAAAGAGCTAAAGAAGATAGACCAATGGACGGGAGAAGAACAAGAGGAAGACTAGCCAAGAGATGGATAGACAGTGAACGCACATCCAATACGTCTTCCTCCGAGGAGTGATTTTGGAAATAAACAGGATGAAAATCCTATAAATTACGATTAAGAAGAAGACGAAATAAGTATGATGATATGAACTTATTATGCTATTTCTAAAAAAAACTATGTATTTAGAATGGCTTATCAAGCCAATGTTGGGCCTTAGCCTCTTCTTTGTTAGGAGTTATTAGACCTAGTTTATTTAGTTGCGTTTATTTCCATAAAATATGGCATTAATGATATGCGTTTTACATACGGATTCAATTAGATTTAGTACGCAACTATGGTATGAAGCAGTTCGGTAAATTTTGATTACAGGCCTTTTTATACAGGCTTAAGGATCTTTTACGAGCCTGAAAATCTTCAGACTCGGGACCCATGGGTTAAAGTCCCTCCCGGAGGATTTGATCCTTGGATTTTTCCAACCTAAAAAAAATCAATCGACCCCGGCCGGATTTGAACCCCGACCAGAGGCATGGAACATAACCACTAGTCCACCGGGTCAAATATTAGGCTATTTATGTCTATATAATTTGTATTCATTATCCTTGAATGTTTACTTCAAAATTTTTAAGTTTATCATAGTTTATTCATGTGTCAGTAAAAATTGGCTGTAAATATTACAATACATGGTACCTTAATGTCCTATTCTCATGTCTTTTTTTTAAATCACAAAGAACTGAAATGAGACATAGTATGAAATAAAAACAATATGTATTGTGCTATTCGCGAATACGTAGATAATATATATTTAAAGAATGCTAGTGACTAATAAGTATAACAATCCCCATTACATCTTCAGAATCTTTTGATACCATGGATACCCAAATATCAATCAAGTTTCCGAAGAAACCGAAGACAGTAGCGTTATGTGGTTCACATAATTTTGCTCTTTCTCAAAATAAACTAAAATTTAAAACTAAAAAAAAGGAGTTTATTTTTTTTATTCCATGCATATTTATAGACGATTTAACAACTAAGATGATATGTGTATAAGTTATGTCTTGTATCCGGCAATTTATCATAAGTAATGCCACGAGTGATTTCCAAATTATCGATAAATTCACGACTCACGAAGTGAGGAGTCAATTTATCTAGAGAATTTGGAAATCAAGAGTGGCATTTGTTAGGACTATTTAACGAATAAAATTAAGCTGTTTACTCACAAATCATTATTTAAATATAGTTGTTTTAAAATATTTATATATTTATGTAAACGGCGATGTTTGATAACAAATGAGAAACGATAGGTACGCTTCTACTGCTTTCTTTTGTTTATCACTGCAACCAGATCATACTATTTATTGCCAAAGGAACGCAATATTGTAAGGAGGAGCTTTCTTTAATATGGTAATTATAACACTGATAAATATTTGGTGAAACACGACTCTGATTGGTTGTAAAACAGAAATCATTGAAACGTGATTGGTCATTGACTCCCATTTGGGGCATGAGTTAAATAGTCATAAGTAATGCCACGAGTGATTTCCAAATTATCGATAAATTCACGACTCACGAAGTGAGGACTGAATTTATCTAGAAAATCTGGAAATCAAGAGTGGCATCTGTTAGGACTATTTAACAAATAAAATTAAACTGTTTACTCACAAATCATTATTTAAATACAGTGATTTTAAAATATGTATATATTTAATGTAAACAGCGATGTTTGAAAAACAAATGAGAAACGTTTATATGTTTCATTTGTTCACCACTGCAACCAGATCACATTATTTATTGTCAAAGAATCGCAATATTGTAAGAATACACCCTAGTGGAGAAAAAATGAAACTCATCAAACTGTTCATAAACAACGTTATAGGTTACTGATTAATTTCTGATGTCCTATGATGTAAATATGTCAATTATATTTTTCTGGAACGTTATTACCTGGGAAATAATACGTTTAAGAAAGTGTAAACAGTGGTTTCTTTTTATTGTGGTATAATCAATTGATACAATTTTTTCTGTTATATCTCGCAAGCGTTTTCTGGTTACATTCGTCCACTATATATACACCACGTCCCATTCAAACCCCGACAGTTTAATTAATAATAACTCTCTAAGTATGCGGAATTATTAAATGAGGTTGGTATTAAAATAAATATAAACTCAAAGAATGTTTGTTTTCATTGTTGCTGTTAATTCATCTGTTGCATGTTGGACAACAATGACATAAAACAAAATGGCCAGCACAAACTGTTTTCTGGTATACAGAGGCGCAGTCAATACTTACAGAGTAAAGAAATTACCGGAGAGACTATGGAGGAAATGCACCTGATGGGAAGACCATTAAGGCATGGCTTGAGACGTTTATGGCGATTGGAAGCGTTAAAAAGAATCGGGAGGTGCTCGTACACGTGTTTCAGAAGAAAAGATTGAAGAAATTGTGCACATATATAGAGGTGTCTTAATATGTGGCAATGAAAATTCTTTGAGTTTCTGTTTCGTTTAATACCGGCCTCATTTGATAATTCCGCATACTTTATTAGTTATGATTAATTAAAATGTGGAAGGTTTGAATGGGACACCCTTTACAATCTGGGAGCTACATGCATTCCATTATTCTTACATCTTTATATATTATAAATTGCTATATTTAACGTATTTCTTAGAGAGTCAGTAACTGCAAAATAATGCAATGGCCTATGCAGAATATTAAAAAGGAAGAGCTTTCTTTAATATGATGAACTTAATTGATAAATATCGGGTGAAACACGACTGTGAATGGTTGTAAAAGGAATTGATTGATACGTGATTGGTCATTGATTCCCATTTGGGGCATGAGTTAAATAGGCTACGTATCTATTTAGTGACTATGCCTGGTATTCATTATTTTTTAATTATATTATGAAATGGCGATTATGAACGGGTCCTGGTAAAGAAATTCCAACCAATCATTTTACTTGCCGGTGGTCTAGTGGTTATGTTCCTTGCCTCTAGTTCCCAGTCCAAAACTGATCAGGGTCGATGGATTTTTAGAGTGGGAAAATCCAAGGAACAAGTCCCCCGGGAGAGACGTTAAGCCGTGGGTCCCGAGTCTGAACATTTTCAGGCTTGTAAAAGAACCGCTAGCCTGAATAAAAAGGTCTTATTACAAAATTTAACCGACTTTCATCCAACTAAGTGATACCTTAGTTGTCTACTAAAACATCTCATTGAGGAGATGTGCTAACCACATGTTATTCGTTCACATATGTAGGTAAATAAGCGTAACTAAATTAGCTTTTTAAAAAATCCTAGGGAGCGCCCTTGTCCCCTCGTGAGACGTGATGAAAACCAGAATATACACTCAATCAGGATAGTCGACACCGGGTTTTGAAACCGAAACCTCCCCAAAAATGGGTTTTAATGTGGTTTCACAAATTCCAACACATGGTGTTGCCTTTCAGGCTTTTGCATATAAAAGGAAACTTTTTCCAGAAGTGTGTGATAATTACGACTTGAAACATCCAACTGATCCTGATTACGCCCTGGTTTGATTATCTCGGTTGGGTTGATTACGAAAATTCTTCCGTAATTTTATTTACCTAAATTTTTACCTAATAACAGGAAATAAAATATAGTACTCAAGCTGAAATACTGAAATAATTTAATATTTGAAATATTTTTTTTTTTAACGAGATTAGGAATCCAGACAAAATTCTCCATTACAGACATAAAGGGCTTCCAATATAAAACCGGACACGCCTCACGGGGTTTCACCCGTCAGGCAGCGCTCTCTCCCCGTCCGCATTTCACTCTGCCAGCCGCAGAGTGTCCGGTTTTATACTGGAAACCCTATATAAATAAAAAAGTATTGACCGATTCAAAAACCAAACTGGAAATATAATATTACATTGTTTACTAATCTAACCTCCATAAGCTAAAATGACTTCATTACACATGTTTGGCATCATGTCACCTACAAAAGATTTGCGAAATTTTCTCCCAATTTTTATTAAGTGCATTTGCGAGTTATGTGGCACGACAGGATGTAAACGAACAAGTTTTTATAGCTTATTTCGCAGATCCTCAATTGGATTAAGATCAGGACTTCATGCAGGTCAATCCATCTCCCGAATTTAGCATTACTGCAGAACATCTTTAGTATTCTGTACTGCATGGTATTAGGAAAAAAAATTGGGATCCATACCGTAAGCAAAGGTTACATGTTCAAGGATAATATCATTAACTTAAATGTTTACATTCGTGTACTACGGGACAACGACAAGCCTGACCGAGACTCTATACCAATATTCCAATTCCAATAGGGAAGCGATGTAATGTGTTTGTCATACTCTTGACCTCTTAGTTAACAAGATGCTGACAAACGTTAATAGAAAGAAACACACGTTAAATTTTATATTAATGTGCATTTACATAAATAGAACGAAAATAATAATGTTTTTACTTCATTCTGTAAACAGATTGAATTGGTAATGAACAAAATAAAAACAATGCAAATAATTTTTCTTGCAACAACGGGAGGGGTTTAACTATGATTGAGGTGAAGGGAATACACCACTGTACTTCTCCCCATCACTATTCTATTTTAATGCGTGCCCAAATAATAATCGAACTGCTTCCAAACGTGTCTTGTTCTGTACAAATGGTTGGAGCAGTGCGTTCACCAGGATGTATACTTACGCATGTACGATCATCGCAACCATTAAACATAATCTGTAGTGAGTGCCACGGTCTTTCATCCACTTCTCTCTCTATATATCTCATCTACAGTCTAAGGATAACAGAAAAGCTGACATAAGAATCCTGATGCCAAAGCGAATGGAATGGCCATCTAGAATCAGTAGATTGTTTGTATAACTGAGGTGTCATTCAGGTCTCTCGTTGTTCTTTATTAGCCAAAGATAAACCTAAATAATTTCATACCATAGATTGCAGTTAAAATCTGTTAAGCAATTTAAACTCACTTTGAATCAACACTTTTAAATGTGACCTTTATATTACTGCATAAAAGTTTGATATTATAAAATTGTATCTGAGATCTAAGTTGTCCTCAACTAAAAGTTCGGTTTAAAAAAAGAAAAAACTTCGATGGAGGCCTTTCAGAACATGTCCCATCTCCAGATAATGTCAGGTATATTTTTTACCTTTTGCTCAGTTTGGTTTCAGTAGTTCTAGAAACTTCTCTAATTTATTCAGAGATAAAGTAACAAATTCTAGAACACATTTATTTCGGTTTTATGTCCTCGAAAGTCCACCGCTGTGGTCTCGAGGTAGCGTGCTGCCTTGCCACGCAGCGGGCCCGGGTTCGATCCCCGGTGGGGCAGTTTTTCTGGGTGAGTTTTATCGGGGTTTTTCCTCACCTGTAAGGCAAATGTCAGGAAACCTTTAAGGTCCAAACGGTCCCCGAAATCATATGGCCATCATTATAATCATCATCCTTATCATCATCATCATCCCTCACCGGTATGAAAAGCAACGGGAAGCTACCACACATGCAATTCCCTAGTAAAGCTGCAAAGCATAGCAAGGAAAATGCTGTGATTGCAGTGAAGGACCTGCCCTCGGGCAGAATTACTATGGATGGATGGATGTCCCGAACATCATCTGGTCACCAATACCATCATTGTCACATTCACCTCATTAGATTAACTTTAGGATTAATGCCTCTCATGGAGCATCATTACCATTATCATCATCTATCATATCATCATATCATCGGGGCAGCATAACCCCGCCTTCCAGGCGCCCCAATCTCACAAGTGGATTATAATATGCCAGTGCTAGGAGAGAATGTCGCCGCGTTCTTGTGGTTACGTTCCTTGCCTCCAGTCCCCAGGGTCGTGGGTTCAAACCCGGCCGGGAGGGACTTTTAGGAGGACAAGTCCTCCGGAGGGTCTCCGAGGTCTGAAGATTTTCAGGCTCGTAAAATATCCGTAAGCCTGAATAAAAAAGCATCTGTGCAACATTTAATCGACCTTCAACCATCCAAGTAATATTTTAGTTGCCTACCAGATGTCTCATTAAATCGGCGTGCTAACCAAATTTCACTCTTTGGCATTTGTAGGTAACTAAATGACCTTGGTTAAGAGCACCCATCTCCCCACGTGGGACGTATGGGGTACACACACACACAGAAGAGAATGCCAGAAATGTCGAAATGACAGTAGCATTGAATAAAAAAAAACTTATTCCGGTTTTAAACAATACTTCAATATAAAAAATGTTCTAGTGTCAAAATTACATTCAACATTAATAAGATTCATGATAAAGTTCCGTTGAGGTACTATTCAATATTAAAATATAAAATTATGAAATATTTGCCTAATAAGTCCGTCTCCTTAATGTTATTAGTTATTTATCTGTAGCGCTTTCAGAACTAGTCCCATCATCAGCAGGATTCAAAACTGGTGTTTCACTGAAAATCTGGTAGAGGGGGTTACATGTACTGGGTGCGTTTTCATTTATCAGATGGTGGTTGTTAACTGCCTTCAAAATTCCCATCTCGCGTACGTAATCCTAAAATGACAGGTGCATCATCATCATCATCATCCCATGGCAACACAACCTCATGGACTTGGTTTAAGTACCTCGGGATAAGAAAGTAGTAGTAGTACAATGCAATTTTATGATTTCAATTTAGTTCTTGTGATGCATCCATTAAGTCCTGGTGATGTGTGGCATGTAAAAATTACCTATAAGATGTGAGATTAAACCGAGTTACAGAAGAAGAAGAATGAAGAGAAAGAAGAATAAGAAGACAAACCTTTATTAATTTGTTTGACATATCAATTGTACGTATTGTGTATACAGAAGACATTAAAATTAAATGAAATTAAAGTTTAGAGCTTCTAAAAATTAAGTTACTTTATAATGAAATTACATCGTGACAATAAAACGTCATCATCACTAATAAAAGTTACAGGATGACCACAAACAATGAGTAATGTATTTGTCGAGAAAACAAAACTTTCTCCTCGATGTTCGAGCAGTAACTATAATAAAATAAACATACTTCAGCTTACGTGTTTCACATCGAGATTATACAATTTTTATGACTAGAGAAATGATCGAAAGTGTAACAAAACATTACACATCAGCTAGCTAGGTATTTCTCAAAATACAAAGAATGTAAAATCGCTTCCAAATATCCTAATTATTTTATAATAGAGATATACAAAATAAAATTCATTCTGTGTAAAATATATTTATATAAAAAGGGTAAGAAATTAATCCTAACGAATTGTTTAACTTGAGAGAACGTTAGTTCATATCTGCCGCGTGTTTTAACCATAATACAGTCCATAATGTTCACCAATACGTCCCTTGTTTCATATTCACTTTTCACCTTAAGACTTAATCACATCATTATCAAACTTTAAAAATAAACTCCCAAGTTTGTTATCTCAGTATAGTAACCCTACCAACGGAAACTAACTTGCTATTCCAACTACGGAATGAGTTCTAGACAATTCGTGCCTTCACACATATTTACATATTCAAGATGTCTTCTTGGAATCATTCTTCTCACAAAAATGCAAGACATAACAGCCAATCACGAATCAGCTTACATAGAGATTGTATGTTGATGATATATTTTAAATTAACATTTTCCAGAATTGGATATATATTTTTATTCAATGTCACCACGTTGTCATTTCAACATTGTGATATCCTCTCCTGGTATGGCGTTATTGTAACCCACTTCTGAGGTTGGGGCGCCTGGAAGGCGGAGTTACACTGCCCCGATGATATATGGTAGGTGACGCTGATGGTAATTATGCACCAGAAGATGTCTTAATCCTAAACTTAATGAATATGTTAATGATGATAATGATGGCAATATGATGTTCGGGAACCGTTTGGGCCTTAACGTTTTCTGATATTTGTCTTACAAGGGAAAAAAACGTGAAAAAACCATCACCCAGGAAACTTGTCCCGACCGGGGATCGAACCCGCGCCCACTGCGTAACAAGGCAACACGCTACCCCGAGGCCACAGCTGAGAATTGGATATAGATGGAAAGAAATTTGACGTTCCCGTCGGAAGTTCGAATGGCTATAGCACTGACGTACAGAGTCAGAGATCCGGGGTTCGACTCCAGGTTCCAACATTTTTTTTTCATTCTAAAATAAAAATAGAGGTTGCAATTTGAGAGCCAAAACAAATGAAAAATGAACGTGTAATAGAAAATATGTTTTATGAAATAGTTATCACAAACTATTTCTCCATGTGGGAGAAGGATACAGAGTTGGTTCAAATAATAAATTGCTCCCATCAGATGGAGTACGTGTCCGGGTCTTACACCATTCATACATCACTATCCTCAGTTAAGTTTCCTGTACAATTCACGTCCTCAAATCATGGTTAATGAATTCTCCCACATCATTCTTGGCTTACATACTGGGCGTTTTACAATCTCGTATTCCTACAAAAGTTTCCATGCCCCGCTTTCATTTCCAATTCGTGCCAAATACCTTGTAAATCGCAGTTTATGAGACTTACCTGTTCTTATTACATCTAGTTTCCCATAAAGATCATGTAGCTCACAGGTTTGTAGTCTTCTCCAATCACCTGTCTATTCATCTCTCTTTGGTTCACAATTTTATTTCTTTATTTCCGATTAACATAAGAGACCACGTTTTGTATCCATATAATAAATGGAAAAATGACCATTTTACATATTTTTAGTTATATATATATTTATAGTGACCTGCTGCTATATAATCTCCTAACATTCCATGTTTCTAGGAATATTCAAGCCTTTGCCATGGATTCCATGAAATAGCACCCACTAAGAAATCACATTGGGGCACTATGTTATCCCCGGAAAATTTACTCAATTGCAACCTAGTCGGCGATTCTTCATGGTTTTAATTTTACGGTGACAGAATGTCTCTTTCGATGAAGGCATTCCTTTATGTCAGGCCTGTGATTTATTAGGCTTGTGTGATCCCTTTGTCATCAATGTTCCCGCGGGGGCTAGCTAAGCTATCGATCGTGACATTTACCACAAATTTCTTGTGTCAGTTTATTTGAATGTGGCGGATCGCATTGAAAAACGGAATCCTTGGTAAACAACAACTGTTATTATTAGGTATATTGTATAATTAGACACTCATTTTAAGTGGTTCGCATTTAAGTGGTTTCTCTTTTATTCGTTTTCTTCTGAATTAAATTTAAAATGCTAAATAATTTAAACCAACTTATGTTACAAATTTAAGGGTTAAGCACGCAACCCCTATCGGATTCAAAACACTAACTCCACAAATGTACCATCCTTTGATCATATTTGCCAATTTATGTTTTCTTAGCTCTAGTTCAATCGACAATCCAGTACGGAATATTAGGTTATAGTGGAATTGAAAATCCTATCCTTTCTCCTCTAACATTACTCCAAAACACGAATTATAAAAATGTGTTTGCACAAACCTTTAGATTACTCTACCAAATTAATTCACCTTGAATTCTGCGTGCCAAATATTGAACAAATCATTAAGGATATATTGCTTGCTTATTTCCATTAAATATAAAATAATTTATAGAGAATAAACCCAGTTTTTACAGTACCACAAAAATACGTTTTTGATGTGCATGTACCAATACTTAAATTCTATATAACTGCTGGATCTATACATAGTAGATATCTAGGATCCGAATTTTACAATGAATTAATAAGATGCAACCCAGAACTAAGCAAATAAAAACACAGATCGATTTAACAAAGAAATAAATTAATTATTTAAATAGTTTAAAATGATAAATAAGCAGTTTTGGTTTATATTATATTATTAATTCCTAATGTATTTAATTGTCATCTTTAGTTTGGTATTTATCTCTTACTAGCTAATACCCGGCGTGCGCTGCTATGTCCTAAATAAATGAAAATTAATGTGCTTTTTATGTTTAGTTGAATAAGTGAATGGAAAAAAATTATAAATTTATATTTTTTAGATACCCGTGCCGATTACCCGGCATTACCCGTAAATCTGCTTATCCCGATCTACTTGACATAAGTGAGCTGAAATACAAAAATTAATATGTTTTATGTTTAGTTTAAATTAGTGAAAGGAACACATTTATATCGTAATTATGTTTAGATATCCCGTGCTGTTTAACCCGGCGTTGTTCGGGAATCTACTTATCCCAATCTTCTTGGCATAAATGAGCTGAAAGACAAAACTTAATGTACTTCTTATGATTAGCTGAATAAGTAAAATGAAAAATAATTATAAATGTGTATCGTAGTTATCTTAAGATTCCCCGTGCTGATTATCCGGTGTTGCCCAGGAATCTACTTATCCATGGCATAAATGAGCTAAAAGAGAAAATTCGTTATTGTGAGCTATCAATAAAAGAATGCCCGCCATGTGCTGCTATGATTGCACAGGAATCTACGTACTTGTCTCGATCTACTTGGCATCAATAAGAAAGGCAAAAATGGTTATTATGAGTTATCCGTAAGAGATAAACATAGGCTGTAGAGCTTTTTGAGATATTCAATTCTGTGTACAATAATGTTGTGTATTTGTTATGGTTTAGGCAGCGTAAGCCATTTAAGCGTCCAAAGAGCTACTTTTTTCACGTTTTCCACTAGAAAGGGAGATTTTTAAGGTGTAGGAGTTGAATATCACAACTCTCTTATAGTCTATGTTCATCCCGAGAATCTCCTGAACATTTTGCAAAACGCCCCATCACAATCCGATCAACGATATGGCCGCGCACAAAGTACGAACAAACAAATATTCATTTTTATATATTAGATAATCATATTGTTTTGTTTATATCATTCTCCTTTTCGTAATTCATTTGTGTATCAGAGTGCATTTTATATTTTGAAACTTTCTCTTAAATTGTTTTGCTTTATATTATTCCTAAATTATTTAATTACTTTCTTCAGTTTCGTATTTAATCTATTATGTAATGTTTTGTTTATAGCATTCTCCTTTGCATTACTCCTTTGTGTGTCACATATAGGTTTTATATTTTGAAATTTCTTTCTCCAAAATTTGTTTTGTTTTATATTTCATAACATCTTTAATTACCTTCTTCAGTTTAATATTAGCCTCTTCTGTATTACTTTGTTTGTTTTATTCTCCCTCGTATTATTTTATTTTTATTTTTTATGTGCCAGATTTTTTTATAACTTGAAACCGGCTCATAAATTGACATTTTTCCCCTCTCCCTTTAACCAAAACCTTATATATTTCGTCTGTAACTAAACTTAACCCGAGCATGAGTGTTTGCTCTTTTTCGGGTGTCAATACCGTGTACAAAATTTAGTTGTGAATAAAATGCCCTCTTATTCTTAATATATATATATATATATATATATATATAATATTAGGAATATACCGCAATACAGTGTTTTTCCTTCAACCCAAATTGATTTGTCCGCCAGAGGTTCCTCTCTAAAGCATCTTCTTCCCTCAAATCTCTAGCTTCCAAATGTCTCCTCATTCCATCTATCCACCAACGTTCTCTAGGTTTGCCTCTTCCACTTCTTCCATTAGCTTTCTTTCCCAATCAGAGCTTCTTTGATATTCCATCTTCTTTCCCTTTCTTATGAGGTTGTCCCATACAATTTTGAGCGTTTTTCTTCTTCAATTTTTCTAACTTGCAATACTTCCCTTCTGGAGCTCTTTGTAACTTTATCCCTTTTTTTGAAATTCTTTTTGTTGATCGTCCTCTAAAAATCTATTTCTACTGTCAAAACGCTTGTTGACGTGTTTTCTATTTACTGTCTAGGTTTCGGATCCAGAATAATATAATAAAATGTTTTGGTAAGCAGAACTTGAAATATAGTTTTTCTTTTCTCGTTCCTATAGGCCCTATATATATTCATCAGGACACCTAATAATGTGTCTACAAACACTAAGTCGTCCGTTTCTTGCCGGATTTTTTACATACCGGTATGGTAATTAATTTGTGCTACAATCCTACAAATTTACGACATCAATGTGATATAGAGGTAACTTATCCTAAGAGAAACGGACCAGGATTTGTCGAACAAGTTTCCTGTACGAATTTTATTTCAGGTGTTTTTCTCACCTATAAGAACAAAATAATGTGAGAGAACTTTAAAACTCAGGCCTAAAATAATCCCCGAACTCCAAGTGTCCATTAAAATCACGCGTTCCATATTCGACTTCTATAATATGAATGCATGAGTGAATGTCGCGTCTTAACTCAAATGTAGGTTACATGTTGCCTCGTTATTGAGCTGATAACTTATCTGGAGAGGTCTCCGTGTTCTTGTGTGAACAAAAAAGTATGCATGTAGAGCAAAGTAAAAAATCATCTCCGGTCAGATCTCTCCTTATAACAAAAATAGGAGGCACAGAGTGGGCTACGAAAGAAATGAGAAGTTGTAATAAATTGATTCTGCTCTTATATTAGAAGGAGAAGTAATAGAAGCTACAAATGAATTTGCATATCTGGGTAGTGTAATTATCTGTGAATGGTGGCTCAGATGAAGATATTGACGCCAGAATAAAAAAGCAAGATGTCCTTATACTCAATTGAAATCAAATGTGAAATAAATTTTATTATAAGGCTGTGAAACTGTCAAGGCTATCTGAACAAATTGGAAAGAAGTTGCAAATCTTTGTAAATCGTTGCCTGAGAAATATCTTGGGTATATGGTGGCCAGAGATTATAACGAATAAAGAACTTTGGAGAAGAACAAATTAAAAAGAAATTAGTAAAGGAATCAAATTTAGAAAATAGAAATGGGTTGGTTATATATTAAGGAGAGAGAACGATAACATCACAAAAATGGCATTTGATTGGGACCTCCAAAGATTGACAAGGCGAAGAGGAAGATCTAAGGCAACATGGAGTAATGCCATCAGGGATTAAGCTGAACAGGCATGGATGGGTTGGAATAAAATTAAGGCATTTGCAAACAACAGAGTGCGTTGGTGAGTTTTTATCAAGGCCCTATGCTTCCCAGTGGAGTGATCAGGACTACTACTATAGAGTGGGCTACATAAAAATTCTTACAAAATCAAAAATTAAACTAGTGAAAAGGGTGAGAGATGGGGGAAAGAAGTATTGTGCTAAAATTTAAATTTACAAAAATTAAATTGAAAAAAGAAATTAAAAGATACTTAACGTTATTTAAAATAATTCGCAACCTTACTTTAGAGGTTGGCTGGATAATCGTCCGCCTCTTTGATTAACACATGAGGATGTGAGTCCGGCAATCGGCTGGTAGACGTAAGGACGTTCAGTCCTGTACTGCCACGGAGTAGTTAACCATGTCTCACTGTCTATGCTCATACATCTCAATGTGGGGCGAGGATGCTTCCTTGCGGAAGTTAGTCAACCAAGACTTATTTACTTACGCTTGTTTCCCTATAGATGTCGACGAGTGACATGTGGTTAGCTCATCGGCTAAATGAGACATCTTGTAGGCAACTAAGGTATTACTTGAATGGGAAATGACATATAAATTCTGCCAGAGACTCTAATTTAGGCTTGAGGTTCTTTTACGAGCCCCGAATAACTTTAGACTTGGTACCTTCGGCTTAAAGTCCCTCCCCCAAAGGACTTAACCCACTCGATTTTTCATACACGGCCGGGTTTGAATTCGCGACCTTTGGGACAGGGGTAAGTAACATAATATAATAAATGTATGTAATAAGTATATAAAAATAATTAAGGGCATATCTGCAATATCTACCAGCAGCCAGCTGGTAGACGAAAGACCGTTCAGTCCTGTAAGCCTACTGCCACGGAGTAATTTATCCATGTCTGACTGTCTATGCTCATTCATCTCCATGGGGCAAGGATGCTCCCTTGCGGGAGTTAGTCAACCAAGACTTATTTACTTACGCTTGTTTCCCTATAGACGAGTGGTTAGCTCATCGCCTCAAAGATACATATTGTAGGCAACTAAGGTATTATTAGGATAGGAAAGGCTACATAAATTCTGATAGACTCTAATTTAGCCTTGAGGTTCTTTTACGAGCCCCGAATATCTTGAGACTTTGTACTTTCGGCTTAAAGCCCCCCCTCCCAAAGGACTAACCCTTTGGATTTTTCATCGAATGCCGGGTTTGAATTCGCGACCTTTGGGACAGGGGTAAGGAACATAATATAATAAATATATGTAATAAATATATTTTTATATAGGAATATTCTACAATACAGTGTTTCTGCTTCAGCCAAAGTGATTTGTCGCTAGAGGTTCCTGTCTAAAGCATCGTCTTCCATCAAATCTCTAGCTTCCAATAAATATAGGCCTATACGTAAAATAAATACGGGTAAATCTGCAGTATCAAAATTAAATTGCGTTTTATGGGATCAGATTGTAAGTTATAAAACAAAAAACATACATTTTAATACAATAAACAAGGAAATTAAAATCTATAAACAATAAGTAAATTAAATTATGCAGAAATGGATTTTTGGAGGCGTTCAGCTGAAATTTATATAAGAGATAATATAAGAAACAGTGTAATTAAAGAAAAGATAAATGTTCAAAAACTTCAGTTGTGGATTTCATGAAAAATAAACAGTTAAAATTATATGGTCATGTAAAAAGAATGACAGAAGACAGATTATCAAGAAAAATATTACTTGGTGAAAGAAGGAGTGGACGGCCAAAATTAACGTGGATTGATGGCGAACGGCGGAAAAAGGATTGGACGATGGCGATAGTAATGAGAGATAGATGTGGAGAAGAATGGCAGTAGATTAACTGATGTAGGAAGATGTAAAACATTGTGAAACATTGTGAAACCTGCTAGATATAACAAAACATTCTGCTGACTCAGGATAATCTTACTGCAGAAAATCAGTGTAATTTTCTCTAATTTATAAATCCTTCCATTTAGGCACAGTATATTTTAATTGCCCTGAATTCGAAAAATATAATAATAAAATATTACAAATTGCCCCAAATGGGAGTCAATGACCAATCAAATTTCAATGAATTTTGATTTAAAACCAATCACAGTCATTTTTTCCCCTCGATTTTATCAATTTCATTTTATCATATTAAAAACAAGCTCCTCCTTTTTAACATTCTGAATAGGTCAGAGTATTATTTTGCAGTGACCGACTCTCTAATAAATACGTTGAATATTACAATTTATATATTAAGATGTAAGAATCCTAGAATGCAAGTGGCTCCCAGATTGTATATACACTCCTAGTGCACAAATGTAACCAGATACTGCTTGCGAGATATAATATAAAAATATTTGTAACAATTCAATATACCACAAAAAAACAACTGTTTGCACTCTCTTAAACGCATTATTTTCCAGGAATTCACGTTCCAGAAAAAACATAATTGACATATTTACCATCCTAGGACATCAGAAATTATTAATAACTATGATGTTGGTTGTAAACAGTTTGATGTGATTGTTTCTCCACTAGTGTGGATTCTTATAATATTGCAATCCTTTGGCAATAAATAATGTTATCTGGTTGCAGTGATGCTCAAGTGAAACATAATAAACGTTTCTTATTTGTTTTCAAACATCGCCGTTTACATTAATAGCCTATATAAATATTTTAAAATAACTATATTTAAGTAATGACTTGTGAGTAAACAGCTTAGTTTTATTCGTTAATTATTCCTAACAAATGCCACTCTTGATTTCCAAATTCTCTAGATAAATTTACTAGTCACTTTGTGACATCGTGAATTTATCGATAATTTGGAAATCACTCGTGGCATTACTTATGACAAAAATAGCACTTTAATACCTTGTAAGAATAAAGTGCAAATACGTAGAACCAAATGTTGTATTAACACAATTTATGACTGAACACGGTAAATTTGGACATTATTTGAAACGATTTAAAATAGGTACAGATACCTGTATTTGCAAAAACTCCAGCCAGACTATCTCACATCTGTTATTTGAGTGCCCGGCATTTGATTCCAAAATATATGAATTTATTTAAAAATTAAGTTACTGGTTTAATATATTTCAACTGTCTTTGTCAAATATTTTATGTAAGAAGTGTTGCTATAGAAAGCTGTGTGACTTATCCATCATATTTTTTAAGAGACTTTGAGTTAGTTTTTTCTTGGGTTTGTTAATTAATTTATTTATTTGTTCATATTACGTTATTATGTAACGCTAGAAATTAACTATACTCTAAATTATTGTAAATAATTAATTGTATTGTAACTAAAACCTTAACATACCGGATGGTGAAATAGGGTTCATATTATTGAAGATTCAATAAAATAATAATAATAATAATAATAATAATAATCACCATCATCATCCGGTATCATGGCAGCTGCCGCCGTCTTCCGGAAACCAAACGCCATTCCTCTCTATCCATCCATTGATTTTCCTCCATTCCTCTGATATTCATAGCTGCTTGTACCCCTTCTATCCAAGTTTTCTTCGGTCTTCCCTCTCTTCCTCCCTTTATATTGGGATCCATTCCATAACAATTTTTGGCAATCTTTGCTCTGGCATTCGTTTGACATGACCATACCACTGCAATCTTTTCTTTTCTATGATGTCTATGATGTCCGGCTCCACACTCCGTGTGGAATTGCCAGTCTTCCATCGGACGCCTCCCCAGGTGGCGGATAGGGGAATGCTCACCAGATATGGCGGGTACTGGGGAAATAAAATACCCAGGGCGGACCAAAACTAGCGCTGCTGCCTTGCAGTAAGATACTGGACTATCAAAGGCTAGAGGAAGAAACCCTTGAACAAAATTACCCGTCCCCCAGGTTGGGGTTTGATGCATCGGGCCAGCTCCTCGTTCATCATAAAAAAAAAAAAAAATGCTAAAAAACCAAAAAACATGCTCGGAAAAAAAACACTCTAGGGACGATTAAAGCTGAGAAAGAAAGAAAGGAAAAATGATAAGAAAGAATAATAATAATAATAAATAATAATTGATAATACCTTGTAAGACCTATCAATGATAAAGAAAATTTAGCAAAATGTATTTCATGCTATGGCATAATACATTTAAAATGAGTCATGTTTGAAGTACTCCACATGATATAATGTCATATTCTGAACATATATCAAGTTTGCCGATAATCATGAGACGTGATAACTGACAGTCACATGCAATCACAAAACCCGAGTTTAAGTGTATATTACGAAACTATACTACAATTTGAATTGTAGTACTATCTACAAAAAATAATGCAATATCATTTAGTTCAAAATTATGAATATAATGATCAAACTGGTAAATATTCACTTTAGTATACAAGTAGAATACATCGAATAAGTACACAGGAACAACATGGTGCCAACAATAAAATTAAACAGCAATCACAATTTCCCAGTTCTAGGGCTGGGAACATACACAGTAAGTTTATGTTTTATTTTTAGTTTATACTGAAATCTCCAATTTGAGTGCTAGATAAGTGTTCATTAACTCATGTGATTACAAAATTCAGATGACGTATTTCGAGAATGTTTTAACATAGAATTTGTAAACTTATATAATTATTCAGAGATCTTTGTACAGTCTGTAATCAAGAAACAATGCCATTGGATTCATTATTCGGCCTTAAAGCTATACAGGTCGACCGCTGTTGGTCTAGAGGTAGCGTGTGGACGCAGCGGGTCCGAGTTCGATTCCGGTCAGGACAAGCTTCCTGGGTGAGGTTTTTTCTCGGGGTTTTTCCTCACCTGTAAGACAAATGTCAGATAGCTTTAAGGCAATAGAAAAAAGATCCTGAACATCAATCTGGCCATCATCATCTTTCACCGGTGTGGAAAGTAACTGGAAGCTATCACACGTTTAATTCCCTAGTAAAGCTGCAAGCATAGCATGAAAGACCTGCACTTGGGCAGAACTCTCTATAGAACAGAAAGCTATACAGGTAATTAAGAACGATCCCCGGGTAGACCCATCTGACTAGGGATTCTTCCTGGTCTTCCTCTGTCTTCAAGGTAAATGCCGAACTCCACTTCCTCATAATCATCATGTCACATCATTTATATTAAATCGGTGAACATCTAGGGGAAATAATTGAAAGCACAGCAAACGGAACACAAGTCTGTTGGATATAACCAACATTTATAGAAAGCCGTATGACTTCAGATTTAAAAGTCTATAAATAAAACGAAATAAAAAAAATTGCAGCGTCAATAAATTATGTAAAAGATAAAGATATCCCCATTAAGAGGGCATGGAGACTCACAGAAGCAATGATTCACAAGTCTTAGCCACTACCAAGAGAAGGAAATAGTCCTACACTCTGACCTAATTTATTCCTATGAGAGTTCCGGCTACTCATTTATAGGGAGCTGAGTGGGTCCCATAAACAATCTAGACCGAATTAGTGAATAAATACATCTACCCTATTGTTAGCTGTCTGGGATCGAAACTGTGGTTTCCAACTCGTTATGTTTTATTTTATTTTACGAGATTCTTTAACATCTTTATCTACCAACGAAAAATCAAGGCTACGAAATAGTATGTTAATTGTAATAAAATATTCAAAACATTAAATAGAAACAGAGTACTCTCTCAAAAAGAGTATATATTATGGATTAATATTTGGAAATTCATTCATTTTACAATAATTTATTATTACATCAGCAATAAAATATTCTTATAAAATATGAAATGATAAATATTATGGCACTGAATGGGGAGTATACGGATTGTATAATTTAATCCATTTGACATACAGTATAAAGATGGTTAATGACAAACTTTGAAGTATACCATGATAGTGTCTTATTTATTTTGTGCAGAACCTTGTGTTGCTATACGTTCTTTATTGTGACGTCAAAAATAATGATCTAAACTTGACATGTCCTAGATTGCAGCGTACTCATATTTATTACTTGCATTTCATTTACAACATCCGTCGTTAAAACTATATTTTAGCACACTTCAATAATTTTTATTGGCTCCTTCTTAGTAACAAACGTAAATTGCGTTATCTCACATATTTTAAAACTCTGCACTTTTATATACCTATTTTCATGCGATGCGTCCACAACCGAGTACCGCTAGTAATTTTCTCACCACAATTTTGGTATTAGGACAATAATATTTGCTAACAATATCTCTTCACAATGCCATTGATTTTCTATTTCATTCACAGTAGCCATTGCCCTTTCCTTGAATTCCCTCCCTTGGCATCACGGGTTTTCTCATACTAAATTAATTACTTGTTGCTGAATAATTAATTTGAATTTGTCAAACAATAACATTAATTTTATTAATTAGCACTTTTAACTTTTTTCTACATTTACTTTGCCTCTTTCGTTCTTTAAATTAGAATAAAGCAACATATTTTATATAGCAATTCTATTGCAGGTCAACTATTTAATCATTCACTTTATTTAAATATGTAATTTAGATATGAGACTAATTGTTGTAAATTTATCTGATTAAGTTCTTTTCTTTAAGCTTCTAATAAATAATAATTATTTTATAGATTTAGCTAACCTGATTGAGAGATAAAAAAGGCTTTAATGTCTTAACAGTCAGGTAAAATAAATAGAGAGGGTAGATAGATCATCGGTTGATTAATGTCTTTGACATCGTCCGATTCCTAATAGCTAATTTTGTCCATCCAATCTCCTTGTTATAGATGTTTCTCCTCCATGTATAATTATACTCCCTGACTGCAGGATATTTTATAATTATATCGCTAACGGTCCAATACATAACTCCTTATAAATTGTAAACAGATACACATTTCCTATTATAATCAATGATACATGTATGAAATGAAATAAATGGGCGCTATGTTGAAAAATTAATTTAAACCACAGAACATTCATTTTGTAAATGCTCATTAATATGTATAATTTGTAATTAATATATTAGATTTATAATATGAATATATGGTAAGCACGTTTGTAAAGAAAAGAGAGACGAAGAAATTCACCTCGGCAAAAAATACGTTCCATGTATCCTCATTCTAAAAACTTATTCCAATGATTTTAGCTATATGTTGGTTCATGAGACTAGATAACTAACTAAATAACTAACGCATGAGACCAGATATGTATTTTAAATGACACTATCTATGATACCTCAAAGTTTGACACAAACTCACTCGAACACCGTGAATTGTGAGCTGTAATATATTTATTTTCTTCAAAAAGGCAGACCAGATAGGAGAAGTGGAAAGAGTTGTCAAAGATGCAATTGATGTTGGCTACAGACACTTTGACACAGCTTGGTATTACAAGAATGAAAAAGAAGTTGGAGCAGCGATTAGAGCGAAAATTGCAGAAGGAGTCATCAAAAGAGAAGACGTGTTTGTTACTACAAAGGTAACAAAATGTTAATTGATAACCAATATGTATTGAGCAGAGCGCTAGAGTCGTTACAAAATAAGAAATATTTGGAAAAATCTTTAACTATTAGTAAACAAAGCTCGTACTAGGACGGAGGGATATAGTGTTAATGTAGACCTAATGGGCTCCACATTAAAAAATATATTAGTTTGTTAGTTCTCAATATATCCATTCCTACCCGACTTTTGCTAATAAAAAGGGTAGAAATGTAGACCAGGGTAATTAACGACAAGAACTTCAATCATTTTTTTTTAATCTGGTCATTTTTTCTACGCGATATATAACATAAAATGTGTAGGAATTCAATGCACAAGTTTCGAAAAAAAAGTCGGTGCGGGGCAAGTAGGTGCAAAAATTCATAGAGGTACCATTTTTTTTTCTTTTTCCCCACTTTTCAGCTATGAAGAAAAATTAATTTGGAAAAAAAAGCACCTTATAGTGTTCAAAAAGGTTGAAATCATGAGCCGTGAACAAATATAATCGGTTCATAATTTTACCAAAAAAAATTTTAATCGACGAAAAAGTAATTTTTCACCATTGTATCACTAGACCCGTAATCGTTTGTATAGACATTTTTTCGGGGCATAAATTGTCACCTGTCTATGATTTTTTTAATCTACAACTTTTTGCACAATTCTCCAAAACTGGTGTCTCAGTAGTAAGCCATCCAAATGGCCACTAATGGCCCTGCAGAAAATTGTCAAAATTATTTTTGTTTCTCAAGAGTTGCTCTGCAATCCCTCTGTAATTAAAAATATGTCAAGTTCAATTAAATGTCTTAAAAACCCCTTTGAATATCATGGTAATTAGGTTTAACGCGCCACCGGAGGACAAACAACGGCTTGGTGGGAGAACTACATCGATGTCCCGACTGTTCGAGCGCTGAAAAGCAATCACACGCTTTACTTACCATGAAGCCCGTCCAGACCGGCGCGGCGGCGGATGAAACTGGAATAGCCTGGATTTTTTTTAGGGATTTTTATGTGTTTGTTCCATACGGTCTTTTGATTTCGTGGGGGTTGTACAGCAATCCTTCAAGAACAAAAAAACACTTTTAGCATTTGCTATGGGACTAAATATTGGTTATATGGATGGCATATTATTGAGACAACTGTTTTTAGATTCTAACGAATTGTGCAGAACGTTATAAATATTTTGTATAAAATTGTCATGATAGATAGGCGTCATGAAAGGCTACAATTTAAGCTACAATAGTGAGAAGTGACACTTTCTCTTCTTAATTTTTTGTTCAGGATTTTTTTTTTGAGCGCTATAACGTGCTGTTCTTTGTTTTTTTTTTCCTCACTTGTAAGACAAATGTCAGGAAGCTTAGGGTCATCGTCATCATCCTTATCATTATCATCATCATCATCCTTCACGGTGTGCAAAACAATGGAAAGCTACCACACCTATAATTCCCTAGTAAAGCTGCAAGCATAGCATGAAAATGCTATGATTGCAGTGAAAGACCTGCCCTCGGGCAGAATTACTATGGATGGATGGATAGTTTTTTCAACCTATTAGTCCCGCACCGACGTTTTCCAAAATATACCGGTATGCATTAAATTCCTATGATTTTCTTCTTAATTATATTGTTGATAAAGTGGTCAGAATTGTTTTAAATACTCTAATTGCCCTGGCCTAATACGCAGAAATGTTTCTATGTTGCCACATCTACGGATGAGTCTATAGTTTTCATTTTTACATAGTTTAAAATTATTCCATAAGTTTTAACCTTAGCACTAAGAAGAAAATATAATTGTAAGTACTTACAACTACAATTCTATCCTATCAATTAACACTAACAAAAACGCAAATAAATATGTAGAAGAAATTTAGGTTTGTAGAAATAATATTGCGATAGCGACAAGCAAGCACTGAATATAATATGTATTTTAGAATCAACTGATTTGGTGTTCACTTGATGAAAATCCATTATGTATATAATAAATAAGCTTTCAAAGCTTTACGTGATTTTCATAAATATATTTTTTTGCGCAATAAGTGCGTTTTGTCATACTTAACAGCAATGACGACCATATTTGGAAGTTCAACATCCTACATTCTGGGGTTGCCAACCTAAATAACCATACTGTAATATTACATTTACACCCACGTGCAGGAAGTAAAACCACTGCCCTCTATGTACAGTACGTACAATGTATATACAGAAAATACCCAAAAAGGCCGTGTTAATATACATTATACAAAACAAATCTCTGCGTTTTAAATTAACTGAACTTTATTTGAAACGATATAAAAAAATAAATATGTATTTGCGGCCATGTTATCAATAATTGTTCTCAAGGCCTCCTGTTGTTTCAACTAATAAACATTGCCCACGCTGTTAACGTTAGTCAATTGTTTATAATTAACGCAAATATGTGCAACAAAGATATTATTTTACTACTATTTATTACTTTGAAAACATCATTGCGCAATAAATAATGTACAACGCACGTTTGTGAAGTATTTTACAGAATCTCGGAAATTAAACATTTTTCCTCGATTCTGTAAAAATCACTTCCCAACCTTGCATCGTAATATACTATTAATTTAACATTAGTAAGAGCTGTTTCAATAATGCACTGTATCATCATCAGACGAATGTTGTACAAATACATTTTCAAAATTTATTTGTATTTATGACATTCGTCTGATGATGATACAGTGTACTGAAGCAGCTGCTAGTAATGTTAAATTAAATAAATATTTATGAAAATCATATAAAACTTTAATAGTTTTGTTATTAAATATGTAAAATGTATTTATTGTTTGATAGCGGTCATTTACATTTCGGGAAGGTATGAGAGAGTTAATTCGCTTATTTTTCAACTTTTCGAAAAGTACTTAAGTATATTATCAATTATTAACTCGCATTAAAAGGAAACAGTAGGCCTATTAGGCCCATAGCAATAAATAACAGCATCAGACACTGAATTTGACCTTCCATCAAAAGCTAAGTCTATCTCTCTGCTACTTTCATCGAGCGGTTAGATTTGACAAGTTGCGAATATTTTCAATCTACAGCATATGTATTTGTTTCGTACTCGTGTGTACTAAGCGCCCGCAAAAACGGAACTTTCAAACATTATCCTCCATGTGATAGGTCAAATTCCGTTTCAGAAGATGTGCATAACACATAAGTTCCCTATAATTAATATATGAAAACTTATATTTACAGCTATGGAATAGCCATCATCGACCAGACATGGTAGTTGACACTTGCAAGAGATCCCTAGCAAATTTAGGCCTAGAATATGTTGATTTATATCTCATTCATTGGCCTTACGCATTTAAGGTAAAGAATTATTCATTATATACAAAACCAAGATTAAATTAACTAGTATTACTTAAATTATTTTTGTTATTAATTATTATTATTATTATTATTATTATTATTATTATTATTATTATTATTATTATTATTATTATTATTATTATTATTATTATTATTATTATTATTATTATTATTATTATTATTATTATTATTATTATTATTGTGTGCGACTTCGTCTGCATGGAATTTCAAAGGTTAAAAGAAACTGAACCCCGTTTTTAGATGGTTCACTTGTGATGACAAATGGCAATGCTTAGAGCATATGGAAGTGTAGAAGGTGCATTGATTAAAAGTTATGACGAGTGATAATGATTAGAAAAGGGACAGGAGTAGTTATTTTGCTGACCTGACATACAGAATGTTCACTTAGGCACTTAGCATCCACGAGTGTTCGATACCAGGATATGTCTTAGACAATATTTTTTTTTACGATTGTGCCTACAGTTTACGTAAATTTTCATAGGAAAATGCGTTATAAATTTATTGTCGTATTAGCCATCCCTCTTTTTCACACTGTTGGTTTGCTTTCACTTCAGGTATTGTAATGTTTAGCAATTTGAAGGGAAAACAATGTTGAAATTATCCCAAAATTCTCTCTTTATTTGGTAATTCTAGCATAGACAACTATTTACGCCATACATATTTAATGTCCTCAAGCAGTAGAACAGAGCTGAGTAGATCATCTCTAAAAGTGGATAGATTTGCATTAGTATGTCATTTAAATATTATTAACATCATCAGAACGATTCTCATTGGCTGAATTGCTACGACTTGGACGATCCTCATGGTCTTGCAGTGGGTGCTACTGACAACAGTTCATGAGGTCGCGGGTTCAATTCCTGCTCTCAGATTAGGCCTACTAGAATATTTATTTAAAGGAATTATTACTGTGACCGTCATGGCTTCGAACTTAGGTTAAGTTTAGGTTTAAGGACTTTCCTGGTTCTTTGTTAATATTTATCACCCATCATATCATCGGGATAACAGTACTCCGACTTCCACGCGCCCGTACCTCTGTAAGCGCGTTACAATTCCACCAATACCATGAGAGAATACTAGAAATGTCGCAAGAGAAACTGGTAGCATAGAACGGTGAAATATTAGAGATACAATTAGGTTTCTTTTACACTTTGGGAGACGAAATGTCCGGTCCTGGCTTAGGTTATCTTGGATATAAAATGTCAGCTAATAATTTATTGAAACAGATAATAATCAACGAAGTCCTTTTACTCTGTACTTTTATAGTGTGTATTTTAGAGCTTCAGCTTCCTGTCTACAGATGACCCGCCAAGATCATTATCTTGTAAGTCCTACAGAAATAGGGAGAATAAAAACAACTTAAAAAGGAAGAAGAAAACAAAATATTGTTATAATTCGTTTGGCTTAATTTTGCGAGATCACCTCTCTCACTCGCACCTGTGTTGTCGGAATTTTCTTCAGCATATGTTAATAGGGGTAAGGGGAAGACGAAAACTGACAACAGGGTGGGTTCTTTCTTTTGACGGGGTGAAAGCGGTCAAAGATCAACCCTTATGTACCCATCTCTCTCTGTGCCCAGTTAAGCCAGATATACAATAATCTAAATCCAGAATGCTGATACAATATTGATATCACGTTCACGCCTAATTTAAATTTCTAAAATTTTAGGAAGGTGACGATGGAGTGCCTAAAGATGATAAAGATAAAGCCATATATAGCAAAGTGGATTACGTTGACACATGGAAAGCAATGGAAAATTGTGTGGACATCGGCCTGACAAAGAGCATTGGACTTTCCAATTTCAACAGCGAACAAATAAAGAGAGTGTTAAAAGTTGCAAAGATCAAGCCAGCAGTCAATCAGGTAAAATATACATAATCATTCTTCTCAAGAAGATTACTTTATCTCATAATTATGTTTCCTTGGAGTTAAATTTAACGCATATCTACCTCGCGTCAGCGCTATTATTTAAAATAATTATAATTACGTGTCCACTGCTATGATCTCGAGATAGCGTGCTGCCTTGTCAGCAGCGGTCTCGGATTCGATTCCTGGTCGGGACAAGCTTCCTGAGTGAGGTTTTCTCCGGGGATTTTCCTCACCTGTAAGACAAATATCAGGTAGCTTTGAGGCCCCACATCATCTGGCCATCATCATCATCATCATCATCACCATCCCTCGGTGTGAAAAAGCAACGTTTAGTTGCCACACCTATGATTCTCTAGTAAAGCTGCAAAGCATAAAATGAAAATGTTATGATTGCAGTGAAAGACCTGCCATAGGGCACGAACACTAAAGAATAGAACATCATACATTGTGAGACCTGCTAAATCAGTGGTCACTCATGCTTGCCTCTGGTTCCGAGGTTCGCTTATTCAAATCCAAAATTCTTTCTAATGGAACTAAAGCCGTGCGACCCGCTTTGTAGATGTACGGTACGTTAAAAAAACATCAATGTGCGAGTTTTGGCCTGAAATAAGCATCTGAATGAATTTTTCTGTCGTTTAACATTCAGATTTGAATTTCGACGCTAATAATCTGTAATTTTAAAGAGAGTAATTAAATTCACTCGGCTAAAAAGCGGGATACGTACATGGATACCGATACAAAAAAAAAGTAATCAACGTTGCTCTTCACAGTCGTGAATTAAACTGAAAGATTTTACCGTATTATGTCAGAATTTCGATATGTTGTTTACATCCTGTATTTAAGTGTCCAACTTGTTGCGTAGCTCAAACTTCCTTCCTTCATAACAAAAACCTATTATTGCATGCTTTCGAGTGAAACACTTCTTAGCAAAATCATCCTGACTGGCAATCTTCAGACAACAGGAAAAATGTCATATTGCATTCGACACTAACACATTTTTACTTCCTAGTTGAAAGATAACAAAATTCTCTTAAAACATGTACGTATACTTTCCTTTTGAAAGTATTCTTAGTAAACGTAATACATCCTTAATTCTACATCGATCTTAGTGTCATTCTATTGTTTCAAAACGTATTATTGCGCAACAGTGTAATGTTTTATGTCCTAGCTTCCTGTTAAGCAAATGGTTTAAAAGAAAGACAATACCACAACCGAGTTATGTAACAAACAATGAATTGGATTTATAAAACAATAGCCAATGACAATAATGTATCTCCCAAAACACAAAGGTAGGAAGTGCATTTTTCAAAACGGAATGCAATTTAATTGTTAAGATTTTATCAGATTCTTCAATTTCTGCTCGTTTTACAAAGTCTAAAACAAGGTCAGAAATACCTACCTAAATATTACCACAGTTGAAGACACATACTAAGTTTATCATAAATATTATCTTCATCTAACTTATAAATGCCTTAGATCAGCGGTTCCCAACCTTTTTCAACTCGCGAACCCCTTCTACAAAAATCTGAGTTGGGAGAACCATTGACTTTTAAATATAAATATAGTAGACATGCATACAATTTAATTCCAAGCAAAAGGTTAAATAACCTTAAATTAACTTAACCTTAACGGCTAAAACCTAATGTTACTCTATATACGGCTTAAAAGTTACATAACGTGTAGGCCTAGTTGTAGCGAAATCAAATGCATACCTAACGTTGTTACATAACTGTAAATCAGGCATTCGCTGTAAGTATTAATTTATTGCGCAAATAATGTGATAAATTCCCGATGTTACACATATGCAATAAGGGGCATTATTGGGTTAATGTCGACCGCTGTGATCTCGAGGTAGCGTGCTGCCTTGTCACGCAGAGGCCCGGGTTCGATCCCCGATCGGGGCAGTTTTTCTGGGTGAGGTTTTTATCGGGGTTTTTCCTCACCTGTAAGACAAATTTCAGGAAAACTTTAAGGCCCAAATGGTCCCCGAAATCATATGGCCATCATAATCATCCTTATCATTATCATCATCATAATCATCCTTCACCGGCATGGAAAGCAACGGGAAGCTACCACATCTACAATTCCCTAGTAAAGCTGCAAAGCATACCATGAAAATGCTATGAATGCAATGAAAGACCTGCCCTCGGGCAGAATTACTATGGATGGATTGGGTTAATTAAATTTTAAAATAATAATAATAATTTTATTATTACTATTATTATTATTATATTAATACAATGCTGCAGAAATCAAGGAAATAATAATAGACCTAACCTCGAAATGGAACAATTTTGGCAAACCCCTTGAAATATTTGGCGAACCCCCTGAGGGTTCGTGAATAACAGGTTCCCAAACTATGCCTTAGAATGTATGTACGTACTTACTAGCCCACTAAAGCAAAAGTAATTTACAATAAGACTTTCATTCCAAGGATCTAGTATTCGATTTTCGGCTATACTATGCAATTTTTAGTACATGGTCTGGAAAATGGTTGCCTCAGCTTCGTTCCAAAATAAGATAGGCATATATATATATATATATATATATATATGTTCATTTATTTATTTATTTTTGAAATTATCTTAAACGTATGCAAGTTAAATTATTTCGTAACGCTAACCTCGTAACTCCCCCTGTATTTTTTTTCTTTTTGACAATAACAGCTACCAATTCATTCTCGCTTGGCTTTTCGCTGTTGTGTCTGTTGAGGTACTTCTGGTATAAGTTTAATGAGTTAATTTTACTGACATGGATTGGCGGTCATGCTGAAATATATCCTGGTAATGAAAGTCATATATAGCGTTTGTCTTAACGAATAAAAATTCTAATAAAAATCCCAATTAAAACCTACATTTCAATTTTTGTAATCGTTAGCATTTTCCATGAACTGGGGTAGAAGAACAGGGATTTTATTTCGGAATCTCCTTTCCATAGAAAATTATTTTCTCTATAGTTTACGAAACTTTGTGCCCGTCCACGTTACCTAGGGATAGGGTCCATTTCCAGATACTAAGAGCCGGGCCAGGGATTTTAACGAGGTATTTCTCCTCCCTCTCCTCCTTTCTCAACTGGGCTTGGGACCGGATTAGGAGAAGGGAAATAAATACGTATGTGAACATTTTAGAGGAATTACTATGACAAACACCTTCATCAGAATATATGGATTTTTTTTTCATTTTGTGGAAAAAAATGTAACTTATAATCAAAAAAGCAGGCAGATCTCAGAAAAGGCCGATCTACAATTGATCACATATTTAGTTTAGAGTAAATATTTGAGAAAATACACATCTTCCAACAATCAATTCACCAACTATTTATTGATTTAGAGAAAGCACACGACAATGTGCACCTGATTAACTTACCTACAAAAACAATAAATAAAAACATTATCCAGTCAAAAAAAGATAGTTGTATGATTAATCTATCTCTAAAGTAAAAATACGAGTACTTGTGATTTTGAGCTATTAAAGGTTTAAGACAAAGATGATGTTTATCGCTGACCTTATTCAAAACATATCTACAAAACACCATAACAGAGTGGAAGTTCCCGAGCAACGCCGGGTTTTCAGCACGGGGTATCTAAAAATAATTACAATAATTTATAATTATTTTTCACTTATTCAACTAAACACAAAAACACATTTCACTTTCCCCCCAATAAAGAATAACTAGAATTAGAGATTCATCAAGTTATCATAAACGTAACAGCGCACTACAGGTATTATCGCCTCACTATGATGGTTGTCCAGCGGCTCGCTTTGTTTCCCCGCAGCTGTTATATATAATTAAATACAAAGATGCTGACTACCGCCACTATAATAATTCCGCATGTTAACCATTGTCAAGCACTGTCGTGCGGCTCCCGCTTTTATATAAAAGGACAACCATCATAGTGAGGCGATAATACTAGCTAGTTTACAATAACACCGTTTTAACTTAATTGTTTGATTACACTGTAAGTTGCTTATTTTCATACTGCAGGCGTGACTAACAGCAAATCTAAATTTTGCCTTCCGTTAAATATTTGTTTCATTTAAACTAAATTTGCGAGAATATAATTATGAATTTGATAAATAAATTGTCAATTTACAGTTATTGCCAAGTACTCTAAGTTATATGAAACCATTGTAATAAATGCGTCATATAAACCTATGCAGCAAATGAAAGCTTTTTTACGGTCTTTAATTCTGTAGGACAATTGGCGATTTATTCCGTTAGCGTAGGCCCAATTCAATAAAATAATATGCTATACAAGCCGGAAGGTCAAGAGTTCGAGTCCGAGGGACAGACATTTTAAACTGGCCTAAATCTTGTGGTATCATCATTGTCAAATAGTCTGATCAGCCTTTAAATGAAATGTGTACTGACGCTTATTCTGGGGGTAAAGGCAGCCATCACGTAGGAGGCTGAAATTCGGCTAACATCTCGTACCGATTGCCTAAAAAAAAGGTGGGAGCTCCCTTAGGCCTGTAGTGGGATCGCTTTACTGTTTGTGCATGTATATGTAGACCTATGTACTATGTAAACATTAATTATATTAATGGTGTGGTATGATCTCTACTGGCCACATACGACAATTTTCATCAGCAATACAACACCCTATGAAGTAATCACTCACGGTCAGCAGCGTAAAGAATAAGGAAAACGGTGGCGCAGGTACACCCTTAGACAAAAAAAAGTCATCTCTTGATTCTAATCGAATACCGATCGGGGAACTTCGTGAGCACTCGCAGAAGCCTTATTCACCGTAACACACTTAATAACAACTCCGTTTTTCGTAATTGTACTGTGTTGCTTGCTAGTTAACGCAGTGCACACTCAAGTAAGCATAAAAGAGAGAGCTTGCCTTTGTGTATTTCCGTGGTCGAGAGGTTTAACACACAACATCTGCGTTCGTGACCTCACGGGTTCGATTCCCGTTCTACTTTTTTTTCTGAATGTTAGGATAGCATTTCGCCTGTAATATAGTTTCATATTTAATTTTATATTTGAGTTTTATGGCTTTAATGCACACACAAAACACATAAACGAAGACCTTCTAATAATTACATGAAGAAATAAAATAATATCTTCTAAAATGAAAACTTTAACAAAATTAATATCGGGTGTATGAACCCTCAGCATCTATTACCGCCCCCAATCTGCGGGGCATTGATGCAATCAAATTTCTACAGTCACGTGGACTTTCGGCTAGAGCATCCCAGACGTCCTGAATGTGTGCCCATAAGCCATCTTTCGTCGTTCGTGCATCTACAGGACAATTAGAGTTCATTATAAACAAACTTGTTAGAGGCTGTTTCTTTTGCGCAGAACGTGTGCGCATCAGTCTATTAAAATCAATACATTGACATCACCTAGAACAAACCCTGAATGTGGTAAAATAATTGTTACAATAACGACATTAACATTGACTTAGTTCAATTGTCTAAATAAAATGTATTTAATTCATGAAACATTTTAATACAAATATCACGAGAAAAACTACATAATTGAGGACGCGAACCTGCGATCTTCATTAACAGAAACAGTGAACTGCATGCTTTACCGCTGACCTAACAGGGCACGTAGGGGTATCTTCACTCATGTGCATGCCACAAAACGCAGTAGCTCAGGGCCTGCACAATTATGACTAGTTTATTAGTGTGAAACCAGCGCTGTGTCGAGTAGGACTTAGAATAAATATGCGTTCAAGAGATGACTCATTTTTTGTCTAACGGTGTACAGTATCATCGTGGCATAGCAGCACTCCCACTGATAGCTATTTGCCATGTCCTCGCTGCCGCACAATCAGTACTTGTTACTACGGAATTCAATTTCGTATTAAAGGATGCTGACGTACGGCGAAGGACCAAATTTAATTTAATTTAACCAATTATAAAGTTTTATTAGGTGCGTTGTTATGTCTGTCTACTTATTCTGGAAAATCTAGAATGGATAGAATACGAAATAAGGGAAATTATGGGTGTACAAGAGGAGCCGGACATTATAGAAAAGAAAATATTACATTACAGTGGTATGACCATGTCAAAAGTATGCCAGAGCAAAGATTGCCTAAAATTGTTGTGGAATGGATCCCAATGGAAAGGAGGAAGAGAGGAAGTCCGCAGAAAACTTGGATAGAAGGGGTACAAGCAGCTATGAATATCAGAGGATTGGAAGAACATCAATGGATGGACAGAGAGGAATGGCGTTTGGTTTCCGGAAGACGGCGGTAGCTGTCATGATACCGGATGATGATGATGATATTATTATTATTACACATCATATTTACTTTTACGTCCACCACTGTGGTCTCGGGGTATCGTGCTGCCTTGTCACGCAGCGGGCACGGGTTCGATTCTCGGTCGGGACAGGCTCCTGGGTGAGGATTTTTTTCGGGGTTTTTCCTTATCTGTAAGACAAATGTCAGGAAGCTTAGGGCCAAACGGTCCCCGAAAGTCATCCGGCCATCATCATTGTTATCATTATCATCACCATCCTTCACGGGTGTGCTTTTCACACGGGAAGCTACCACCACACCCATAATTTCCTAGTAGCTGCAAAGCGTAGCTTGAAAATGCTATGATTACAGTGAAAGACCTGACCTCGGGTAGAATTACTATGGATGGATCTGTAAGTACTGATGTATTAGAAGTCTTATTAATGCATATTGCTGATCTAAAATTGCTGATCTAAATACAACAAATTTGATCAGCGAATGATAGTGCCAGGTACGACTTATAGAAATATAAAAGGGTTTAGCGTTTGTCTATTAGCATCCCGTGTTAACATTTTGAAGACATATGTCGGAAAACTTTAAACCCGAAATGGTCCTCCATCATTATTTGATCATCATAATCATCTTATCACATTCCTCTTGTTTATTTATGAATATGTGAGGTGATGTATTCTGATTTAAATGTTCGTGCTGTCTCAGAGGTGATTCCACAATCGAGGTCAAAAAAATGAGTATGGATCCAAAGTTAAAAAACTTCTCTACCGACAGGTCGTGTCAATGTGGCCTGGGTGGCAAGGGACATGTAAAAATAGGCCCTGCCTAAAAGGGAAATTTTAAACTATGGATAAGAAAGAAAGAGAGAAAGATTAACATTTCAAGGGTTGAATTCAACATTTTAATAGACATGATAAAGTATAATCTTGCCTTAATTCTTAGCACATAAAATTCTACTTTAACTTTAATATATGTATTTAAATTTCAGATTGAGTGTCATCCATATTTTACTCAGACCAAATTAATAACATTCTGCAAGGAGAGAGGAATTGTTTGCACTGGGTACAGTCCGTTCGGCGGACCCACAAGCATTGCACCATTGCACAAAGGAGAAGCTCCAGAGCCTCTGAAAGACTCTAAGATTAAAGAAATAGGAGACAAGTATGGCAAATCTGTCGCTCAGATCATACTCAAGTATCTGGTAAGTTAATATTTATCTTCCTGCGAACTACGGATATTCATTACTGTGAAAACGTCTCCTTGCCTAATTCAGTACTTCAACATTATTTTCTTCTTCTTGACTGTTTCTTTTTTTTCAGTTTTTATTATTTTTATAAGATGTTGAAATAAAATTTGATAGATTCAGGCACTTCTGTGGTACAATACAGCGAAAATTAAAATACAACTTAAGAACGAAAAAACACTGCTAAAACTATATAGAGTGGTTGCATTGCCACTCTTATTATAGGCCTATGGGTGTCAAAGTTTGACACTTACCTCTAATCAAGTAAGGCAATTCGAAGTTTCAGAAATTAAATTTATTCGCTTTGTAACTGGAAATACATTATTGGATCACAAAAGAAGTATTGATATCAGCAAGGAAAGGAATTGAACATAGAACAGATCTCATCATAAAAAGAAACAAATATAGAATAAATTTGACGGACCATATCCTACGAATGCCAAGCACTAGTATGTCAAGAACTGTTTCATGCTATAATCGGAGGGGGGGGCAAAGAATGTAGGTCGACCTTTTGAAGAGATTACGTGAGAAATTTTGAGTTGGAACAGGCCAACTGGTCTAATCCTTGAAGACGATGATTTTTATTATTTTTATTATTTTTTATTATTTTTTATTATTTTTTTATTATTTTTTTATTATTTTTTTATGATTTTTTATTATTATTATTATATTATTATTATTATTATTATTATTATTATTATTATTATTATTATTATTATTATTATTATTATTATTATTATTATTATCGCACTAGGCATATTATTATACTAATCGTTATACTTACTTACTCACTGGCACTATCGAACCCGTAGGTTCATGGCCGCGCGGACATAACCCCTCCATACATCCCTATCCTGAGCTAATGTTTTCCAATCATTCCCTGTATAATCTACTTCCCTCAAATCATAGTTAATGTTATTCTCCTACCTCATTCTTGATCTACCAACTGGGCGTTTTCCCTCTGGCTTTCCTACAACAAGCTTCCATACAAGTCTTTCATTCCCCATACGTGCAACATGACCTGCCCATCGTAGTCTACGAGACTTAACTGTTCTCATTATATCTGACTTCCTATAAAGACCATGTAGTTCACCCTTATATGCTCATTAATAGGGTATTTGTTAGATTTAGATGTTTTATAGTTTCTTCTATATCTAATATTTACTTTTTTTTCTGTCAGATTCAACATGGAGTTGCGCCTATCCCGAAATCGTCCAATAAGGAACGTCTGGCCAGTAACATAAATATTTTTGACTTCGAACTTAGTGCTAAAGATATGGCAGTCATTGATTTACTCAACAGAAACAAACGGATATGCGACTTCATTGTGTAAGTAGACTAACTCACTCACTAGCACTATCAAACCCAGAGGTTCAAATCACGGTTAATAGTATTCTTCCATTTCATTCTTGGCCTTCCTACTGGACACTTTCTCACTGGTTTTCCTACGAGTTTCCATTATCCTCTTTCATTCCCCATTCATGCCACATGTCCTGCCCATCACACTCTACGAGACTTAACTTTTCTTATTACAACTGATTTCCCATAAATATCATGTAGTTCACTGTTAGGTAGTTTTCTCCATTCACCTGTCTGTTTGTCTCTCTATGGTCCGAAATTTTCCTAAGAAGTTTATTCCCCAGTAAGCAAGGTGCTCTGTAAGTTAGTTGAGATCCATAAACTGTAGATAATCAACTACAAATTTTAATTCCAGTGGGAACAGCAATAATTATGGTTACTGATGTAAAATATGCCCGAGTATCGACATCTATATCTGCCGAATATTTTCTCCTCCCTTTCTAAAATTTCCATGATTCGCAACCATATAATGTAAATGGAATAATAATCGTTTTATGTACTTTTCTTTTAACGCATTTTGAGAGATGTTATAATGACTATTTAACCCATGCCCCAAATGGTAGTCAATGACCAATCAAATTTCAATGAATTTTGTTTTACAACCAATGACAATCTCATTTCAGCAGATCTAAGTCTCTGTATATCCTTCTGTTTCAATGTCCATACTTCCCTACTATACAAAAGAGTTGGAAGGGCCAGGGTTTTATACACATCCACTCAAAAGATTGTTGGATGGTGTTTCTCTTGAGGCCGATACAGGTCAACAAATGACCTAAATTCGTGAATGTACTATGATGATGAACCAATGACAGTCGTGTTTCACCTCGCATTTATCGATTTATCTTCATCAGCTCCTGCATTTGTGATAAAGAAAACTACTCCTTTTTTAACATTCTGAACAGGTCAAAGCATTATTTTTCTCCAACGAATACAATTGATATAGCAAATAATGAATAGACTCCTTGATTTTACCAAGTGTTTTACTAAAAATTGAATAACCTATACTTTTCACTACAATATACAGTTTGATGTGTTTCATTATTTCTCCACTAGGGTCCATTCTAACAATATTGCGGTCGGATTTGGCAATAAATAATATGATCAAGTCGCAGTGAATGAACATTACCTCACATTTCTAATTTGTTTTCAAACATCGCAGTTTACATTAAATATATAAATATTTTAAAAAACCGGTAACTATATTTAAATAATGATTTTTGAGTAAACAGCTTAATTTTATTCGTTAAATAGTCCTAACAAATGCCACTCTTGATTTCCAAATCCTCTAGAATTCCAAATTATTCATAAATCACACGTGACATTACTTATGACTATTTAACTCATGCCCCAAATAGGAGTCAATGACCAATCACGTTACAATGATTTTTTATTTACAACCAATCACAGTCGTGTTTCGCCTAGAATTTACCAACTAAAGTTTATCATAATAAATAAAGTACCTCCTTTTTAACATTCTGAATAGGTCATAGCATTATTTTGCAGTGACTGACTCACTAAGAAATACGGCTACCAGATTGTATATATAATGCATGAATGTCAACACATACCGCATGTGGGAGTTAATATAAAAACATTTGTATCAATTGATTATATCACCAAAAAAAGAAGCCACTGTTTGCACTTTATTAAATGTATTTTTTCCCCAGAAAAATATAATTGTCATATTTACATCAAAGGACATCAGAAATGAATTAATATATAGTTTGATGTGTTTCATTTTTTCTCCACTAGAGTGCATTCTTACAATATTGCGTTCCTTTGTCAATAAATAATATGATCTGGTTGCAGTGATGAACAAAAGAAGCAAATGAAGCGAAGGAATCGTTTCTCATTTGTTTTCAAACATCGCCGTTTTCATAAATATATAAATATTTTAAAATAACTATATTTAAATAATGATTTGTGAGTAAACAGCTTAATTTTATTCGTTAAATAGTCCTAACAAATGCCACTCTTGATTTCCAAATTCTCTAAATAAATTCACTCCTCACTTCGTGAGTCGATGTATTTATCGGTAACTTGGAAATCACTCGTGGCATTACTTATGATAAGAGTCCCTGTGTCGCAAAATAGCATATATTTCCAGATTTGAGCCTATGTTTATTTCCTTTCTGCAGCTCATTGCTGTTTCTAATTTTGTTTCTAGGCATTTGAATTCAGCTACTTCTTAAAAATTTCCCTCATTTTCCACTTCCATTATATATTTTATTTTTTCGTGTGACCATTATTTAGTTTTATTGATATTTACTTCCTGCCCCAGTTTTTTAGTGTTATTTAGTAAGTACACTTATTACTGGACAGAATACTATATTATTATTCTTGGTGCAAATAAGAACTAATTTGTGTCGTCACACAATGAGCATTCATTGTGAAGACATGAAGAAAATAAAGTGAACAAGCTTATTGTCATCTGATTGTTATTTATTATTAGTACGCCCTATTTGGGGATTGTAGCGCAAATTATATAGATGTTTCTTCTTTTTTTTCAGACTGAAGGATCATCCGCACTACCCATTCAACATCGAATATTAATTTGTGACAAATTAAATATACTGTACTTAAATTATATTTATGAATCTATATACAGTCTATGGCATGGGCCAAATAATATAATTAAAACTGAGAATTGTGGCATATTATGTATTTCTAAATTGGCCCACGTGGTATTTTTGTGATTAAAATATTTATAGTGGGCTATAAACCACACAGTAGCTATCCGACTTTTTTCTTCGTGATAAAATTTGCATTATTCGATAAGTTTTGGTTCATTCTATATGTATACTGATATTTTAGTTCAATAAAAATAATAATTAAAACCGTATTATACGAATTTTCCTTTATTTTTCTTCACTGAACACTATACCTAAATCGTGCATTATAAGCGGGCAATAAACCACTGTTGCCTCGATGTAAAGTGCTGCCTTGTCACGCAGCGAGCCCAATTTCGATTCCCGGTCGGGACAAGCTCCTGGGTGATGCTTTTTTGGGGTTTTATCTCACCTATAGGGGAGCAAATGGTTGGTACGGCCTTGAGAAGGGTACAGATGCCGACTATGTACTACCTTAATAAATCTCGAGAAATGCCACTGCGACTTTTTTAAGCAGCTCTGCCAGCAAGTCCTAATCCTACGTCATCGTCGTGCTCCCTGACTGCAGTCGTAATAGACTGTAGCTAACAGGATGGGACGAAAGGCGAGTTCTCTGCGCCTTAAAACTGAGACCTGTTCGGCTCTGGGAGCAAACCCTAAAAAAAACCCAGGTCCTCCATGTCTGGGGGTTAGGCGTCAGGCTTGGCAACCTGGCCCTGGAAAAAAAGTATATCGCTACGTACTTCGGTAAAATATGTAAGCCGGATGGATTTAAATATGACAGACTTAAGCTACGAAAACGGACCTTTGTTATTGGAGCATGGAATGTTCAAGACTTGAATATTAAAAAACAAGAAGTAATAGATGAGATTACAGCAATGAATGCAGATATTATTGTGCTCTCATAAATAAAAAAAAAGAAAGGGAAAGGACAGGAAAAATTAGGAAATTATACACATATCTGGAGTGGAGTACCAAAAACTAGTAGAGCAAAAAGAGGTATATCAATTTTGATAAAAAATAAGTTGGTTAAAAATATAGTGTCTTGGGAAGATATTGATGATAGAATTATTAAATTAAATCTCAAAATTTTTGGGATAGTGCTTATATTAATTGGAGTATATGCCATAAATGAGGATGCAACAACCATAGAAAAAAATTAATTTTTTGACAAACTGTCAGAATGTTTGGACAAAATAAAAAAAAAACATCAAGAAGTAATAATAACAGTAGATTTTAATAGTCGAGTAGGAAGTAGAATGAAAGATGAAGTGATTGGACCATTTGGGCAAAAGGTGGAAAATGACAATGGAGATAGATTGATAAGTTTATGTAAACAACATGGCTATATGATAATGAATAGTTTCTTCCAACATCGGGAAATACATAAATACACATGGGAACAGCCAACAAAAAGTCTCAAATCAATAATCGATTATGTAATTGTGAAACAAAAACGTGATATGATAGTGAAAGATGTTAGAGTGTATAGAAAACCAGATTGCGGAAGTGATCATTTTATGCTTTTCAGAAAATTCATATTAACAAGTAAGAAAAAAACAAAATATTGAAGTAACGGAAGACAGAACAAATACAACCCCTTTGAATGAACAAAGATATAAAGTAAGTTTATTCTATGATGAGAGTATAAAATATCTTTTTCAATCAAGATTAAAGCAAAAACTTAATTTAAATGTATATAAATCTGCAGTGGAAATGGATGATCAACTAAAGGAAAGTATAAATTCAGCAGGCTTTAGAAGCACTTGGGACAGAAAATCCTAGAGCTAAAAATAAATAATGAATGGTTTCATCACAATATTAAGAAATTAGTAAAAGAAAAAAAGAAAGCACGGATGAAATTGTTATCAGATCACTCAACAACATCTCGAAATGAATATATCACTTAAAAATATAAAACGAAGGTGGAAGTGAGAAGAACAAAATAATGAGTGCTCGGATAATATATGCTCGAATATAGATAATTCGATTGGATATGCTAGATCCAAAGAAGCTTAGAAAACATTACAAAATATCAGGAAATCAGAAAGAAAGAAAGAAGATAAATATTCAGTTGATAAGGCCATCAGAATGGATGCAACATTATAAAGGTTTACTCCAAGAAAATATAAATGAGTTTCAACTTCAAGATGTAGAATATAAATTTGACACTCCAGAAATAACAGAAGATGAAGTAAAAAGAGCTTTGAAAGAGGCAAAAAATGGGAGAGCGCCAGGACCAGGAAATATTCAGACGGAACTCCTAAAACATGGAGGACATATTTTAGTAATATTTTTAACAAAACATTTTAATAAAATTGAAATTGGAGACGATATCCCAGAAGGCTGTGATTTATCGTATATTACTCCTATTTTTAAAGAAGGTGATAAAAAACTGTGTTCCAATTATAGAGGTATAAGCGTTTTACCTTCAACAGCTAGGATTTTTAGTAAAATTACAAATTTTAAACCTAAGGAGATAAAAGATAACTTAAGAGAAGAACAATGTGGATTCCGGAGTGGAAGTTCATGTATTGATAATATTTTCTGTATTAGATAATTACAAGAGAAAATCCTAGCAAAAAATAAAGAACTGCAAATGACCTTTATTGATTTAGAGATGGCATATGATAGTGTACCTCGACAATTGTTATGGACGGCAATGAGAAATCTGAATATCTGTGATAAATGGATTAATATTGTTGGAGGATCTATAGTAATACAAAAGCTAAAGTAAAAAATACAGAATAATTTAACAGAGGAATTCACAGTGAATAAAGTCCTTAAGCAGGGATGCAGTTTATCACCAATTCTTTTTCACATTTATTTAGACCAGGCTCTTAACTTGTGGTATAACAAATCTGAAATGGGTATTCCTATAGGAGGAAAAGTACTGCATTCATTGTTGTTTGCAGATGATCAAATAATTTCTGCAGGGGATGAAGATTATGTGAAATATATGATAAATAAACTAATGGAAGAATATAAAAAATGGGGACTGAATATAAATTTACAGAAAACAGAATATATGTGTTTGGGAAAGGATGTGGTTAACCTCATACTTGAAACAGGGAAAATAAAAAAGTGTGAATTTTTTTTAATATCTTGGGTCAATAATTACAAGTTTAGATACCAGTGCAGACTAAAATTGCAATGGAAATAATGAAACTAAGACATTATATGGAATAATTTGGAATAAAAATATTACAAAGGAAACTAAAATGAAAATTTATAAGAGCATAATACAGAATATTTTGTCATATGGAAGTGACACTTGGTCTTTGACAGAATTACAAAATAATAAAATTAGAACAGTTGAATTTGATTATTTTAGAAGAAGCCTCCAAAAAAACAAGACAGGATAAAATAACAAATGAATTCCTTTGGAGAGAAATTAATGTCACCACATCTGTTGTTAAGAGGATTGAAAATCAAACGCTTAAATGGTATGACCATGTACAAAGAATGGAAAATGAAAGATGGCCAAAAAATATATACCAATGGTCACCCCCTGAAATAAATAAACGTGGCAGACCAAGATGGAAATGGGAAACCTACATCAGAACCACAATGGATGATAGGAATTTGGAAGAGGGAGATTGGAATGATAGAGATAAATGGAAACTGAAGACGGCAAACCTATAAGTGGGGTAAAGCCGAAGAAGAAGATCTCACCTATAAGATAAGTGTCAGGAAGCTTAGGGCCCAACGGTCCCCGAAAATCATCCGGCCATCATCATGATCCTTATCATTATCATCCTTCACGGGTGTGGAAAACAATGGGAAGTTACCACACCTATAATTCCCTAGAAAGCTGCAAAGCATAGCATGAAAATGCTATGATTACAGTGAAAGACCTGCCCTTGGGCAGAATTACTATAGATGGATGGATAAGAGGGCAGTCCATTAAATAATTTTCATTCTTTTTTTTTACAACTATAATATAACAGACAAAAAAATGGTTTTACAATATTTGTTGGCTAAAGTGTCATGTAAATGTGTGCAAGTTTTAAGGTCATCCATCCCGGTTCCTGTCTATGAATGGAATGCAAGTCTATACATGTTCAATTCCTCCTAGGGCTACAATGGAGGTGATCCACAGTCTCTTTCAAAGGTAATCGCTAATGAAACTTGGCTATTTAATTTTGATCCTGAGAGCAAACAGCAAAACTCTGCGTATAAACATCCATCACCAACCCCCAAAGTGGATTCTTATGCTGGGAAACTTAAGGTCATCTCATTTTCTGATACTCATGGAATAGTTTCTCAGTATATCGCATGTGTACACAGAACAGTAATCGAGTTATACTATACACATCCTGATAACTCTGCAAGGCCATATCAGACCACATCTCCCTGAAACAAACTGGATGCTGCACCACGAGACAATCGCAAATATTGTTGCTGAATAACTTGAAAAAATTAAAGTGGTGTTTGTTCCTCACCCTCCCTACGATCCGGACTTTGTTCGATGTAACTTTTCCTATTTCCTAACCTGAAGAAACACCTTCGCGGGAGGCATTTTATATCTTCATCTATCCATGGTAATTCTGCCCGAAGGCAGTACAATTGTCCAATGCATTTTTATATCCTAAAAATCCATCGACTCCGGCCGGATATAAACCTGCAACTCTCGGGACCAGAGGCAAGGGACTTAATCCCTATATCACTTGGTATATTGATTGTTTAGTGTTCAATTAGTTTATTTTTATTTTATTTATTTAATGCAGGGCACTTGAAATACAGATCATTCACCCAAATGACAGACCTTATTAACATATTTACAATAACTATACACAACAGAAACAATAACATAAAAACACTATAAAAAGGTGTTCAATTAGTAGTGTATTCTATATAAACGACAGTGCGTAACAATTCAATTTTGGGAATAGTTGGCCAAACATTTATTCTATTTTATCGTTTATTATGGTGGAGTATAACTCCATTTTAATAAAATAAATAACCTCGGGGACTGTCATCATGACGTGGTTACTTCGATTCCCAGTAGGTAATTGATTTTAAATCTTGGATTTATTTCGGAAAAAATGTAGCCTATTTCATTTTCACGAATATTTTTTTATTGTTCTGTCTTCGGTGGTGGCCTTAGATTTCTGCTAACTACAGAATAAAGGAAATTCTACTGTGTGTATCTGTATAAATTTTGGTTTCGAATTTCTATTACCTTCTTACATCCAAAGCGCCCAGGGTATTTGCTTCTAACAGTAAGTCCTATATGGTGGGTTGTAAGACCTGCAGGGTAAAGAAAAAGATTTTAAAATGACTAAAATTGAGTTATTTTAGCATCCTCTGATACTGACCGATAGCAACTCAGAACCAAGAGAAAAGCTTATTTACCAAGATACTTAGCTGAATGGCTCAACTTGACTTAATTTTGTGTAGGCTACACAAAAGCAATAGTTATGGTAATTGTTCAATGAACCAGAAGGAATATTTCTATGACATCTACTGGTAAATAACCGAAAAAAATAATGAATGTCAATTTTTGTTAACATAATTGCGGTACCAGAAGACGTCAGAACGATCATTGTAGTATGATAAAGATTAAAAAAAACATTTATATAGGCTAAATAAAACTTACGGAAAAACTGTCCTATAGAACAAGAGTGCGCATGCGCCAGAGTTTATAGAGCCAGCGATAACCCACAATCGAACCACATATCGACTATCATCCTCTATTACTATCCGTCGCTATGAAATTTAAATGACCAATATTTGCAATAAATCCCCAAATCTATGTTTAAACAGTATATTAATAATATTAAAATTACCAAAGTTTATTAAAAATGGGTGTACACCTACTTATCACTCCCTAACGCTGATCCAACCAGCGATAACCCAAAACAGCGATAGAAAAATCATAGACTAAGTAATATACTCTGTGTAGAAAATAGCAGTTTGCATCACAATATTGTCTAACAGTGTCATAATATTGTGATTTGCATATTTAAATAAATACTTCAAAATTGTCTAATAATGATATAAAAATTGTTTGAGAAAGTTTAAAATATTAAATAGTGTTTACAGAAGAAGTGCTGTAGTTTACAACATAACTAAAAATTCAAGCGCTAGTAGAAGTGCAGTTGTTCATAAGCTCCCGGGTTCGATTTCCGGTCAGATCATAGGATTTTTTCTTAAAGGTTCCTGTGGTCTGGAATTTTGGTTAAGTATAGGTAAAGAGCTTTCCTGGCGCCTCATTATCATTTATCACCCATCATATCATCGGGGTCCACCGTTGTGGTCTCGAGGTAGCTTGCTGCCTTGTCACGCAGCGGGTCCGGGTTCGATCCCCGGTCGGGGCAGTTTTTCTGGGTGAGGTTTTCATCGGGGTTTTTCCTCACCTGTAAGACAAATGTCAGGAAAACTTTAAGGCCCAAACGGTCCCCGAAATCATATGGTCATCATCCTTATCATTATCATCCTTACCATTATCATTATCATCATCATCCTTCACCGGTGTGGAAAGCAACGGGAAGCTATCACACCTACACAATTCCCTAGTAAAGCTGCAAGCATAGCATGAAAATGCTATGATTGCAGTGAAGGACCTGCCTTCGGGCAGAATTACTATGGATGGATATCATCGGGGTAACGTAACTCCGCCTTCCAGGTGCCCCAACCTAAGAAATGGATTACAATTCCGCCAATGTCAGGGGGGAAAGCCAGAAAAGTCAAAGACAACCTGGTGGCATTAAACAAAAAAAAATTGATATTTCGCTCGTGTCATGCTAGAGTGGCATATTTTAAATTTCTGAACTTCTTTAAACCAAAAAATTATAGGGTATTCAGGCTGGGATTGATCCCACGTTTATAGGGCCAAAATGGTGGAGAGGTTCGATTATTTACAAAGTTAAAGACTTGTATTAAATATTATAAGAAATAAATATCACTTTTAAATGTATGGTTTAAATGTCCTAAATACCCTACTTTATCCTAGGAAACTGCATTAAAAATCTTCATATTTTGTTTCAACTTAAATACTTTTTTTTTAAATAATTGTGTTATGGGCACCTGAATAAAACCCTGGACACAGTTTCTAAACATATTAGCGTAAATAGATTGTTTTTTAAATATATATCCACTGAATGAGAAAATCAGAGAATATAGAGAGAAATGGTTTACACATGTGGAACCAAGAGCAGCATTCAACTACAAGCCAAGAGATTCAAGGAATGTAGGAAGGCCAGTGAAAAGATGGACAGAACAACTGTGAGGCGGAACAGGCAATTTTTGCCTAGCCCGTGAAGTGAAGAAGAAGAAGAATGTTTTTATTTTTTATAAAAAGTTTATTGATGTGCCACCATTGCATCAGTTAGAATAGAATATGAAAAACGAAATTTCTCGCTTTAAAATAACCAACGTAACCAATTAAGTTACATTTTCCGTTTTATAAGCTTTTATAGGGTTTTTCATAGATAAATATAAAAATAACAAACTTCAGTCATATGAAAATAAAGGTAAACATAAAAAAACAACGAGTATGTATTCTTTAAAACCACAAACTAAGAAAAAACTAAGCACCAGCTATAGTAATAAAAGCAAACTATTTTGTTATCGTAATTGTTATTCATCATCGGCTCTTAAACTTTCGTAGAAATAAATATGGCATTTTTAATAACATTTGAGTTTACCAACTGCATTAAATATTTTAATGGAATACCGTATGTATTGTAGAATATAACATTTTTAAAATTAGTTATCGTCCTTTTTTTTCTTTTCAATAAATTAACTTATCTACATTCAGATTCTACATATAAAGCCTTATATGAAAAAATATTTCAAGGCATTGTCTCTCTCTACTTTGAATACAACCGCAGTACTGAACTTAACGACCTGGCCAGAAGAATGTTCCCCCCCCCCAAGATTAAAATAGATCTGAAAATTCAAGTTTTCAAGTCCCAAAAAATCGCCTTAGCTCACTCATTTCAACAACACTAAGGTTTTTCTTGTTTGTGCAGTTTGAACTATGAAAACATGACTTGATGCATAAATTGAGCTAGACTTAAGATCTACTTCATTGTTAATTTCTTCTGGTGGTAGTACTTCCATAAACTCTCCACGTTGCAATACCATTTTGGGAGACAACACCAATTTGTTGCTCCTCGACTTCATTTTTGTAGATATGCAATAAAATATACTTGCAATAGCGATCCATTTTTTTATTCCACGATGTTATTTGAAATCAATAACTAACTGACTCTATCGAACCCGGAGGTTCATGGCCGCACTGACATAAGCTCTCCATACTTTCCTATCCTGAGCTAATGTTTTCCAATCATCCCTGTATAATCTACTTCCCTCAAATCATGGATAATTTTATTCTCCCACCTCATTCTTGGTCTACCAACTGGACGTTTTCCTTCTGGCCTTCCTATAAGAAGCTTCCATACAATTTTAAATATATATATATATATATATATATATATATATATATATATATAAAGTATTTTAATTCCATATGCAATAGTGGAATAATTTAAAATATGTCAACAAAACTCCAAAACTACGCAACAGAAATGACATATTTTTAATTAGGCTATTTTTACTTCTAATGCATAATAGAACAATCGAAAATAAACCAGCATAACAGAAAATGTGCATATTTTATTTACTTTGCGCTCAATTTGGGGTAATTCATCGATACATCAGATGGACTAATAAATCACATTCTAAACGTGCCAGTGTTGAGTGTTTTCATTGGAGGAAAATGTTCAAAGACTTTAGTGACAAGTGCCAATCAAGTGGCTCACTATTTAACTATCTTAGTGCCGATGTGGAATATATGTTTTCGTGTAAGAATGAGATAACGCATATTACACCAATTTTTAACTTACGCCACTATTGCATTCCGTGAGCGGTATAATAAACGCGACCAGAGTAACCTATCGACAAAACATGGAGAGATAACAAAAAAAAAACTGCATGTTGTTTCAGCTGATGGCAGAGACAGGAAAGTACGATATACTGTATGTTCCATTGATAACTGTCGACTCAACTTCCAATGTGAAGCACAAAACGATTCTATAACAAACTAAGGAGAAATGTAGTCAATATTAATTTCACATACCACCACATAAACCTTACTTCCCGCTTGCTTACCTTTCTATTTTTTTCTCCAGTTCCATCATTTTAAGACTATTATTAGGAGTTATAAATTCAGTTTTAAAATCCATTGAATTAATTGTAGGAACTTTTAATTCGTCAACAAAACCAAGTATCGAAACTATAATACTAAACGATTATAATTGTAATACTCTTACAACGATTGACCAAAAAGTTGATACGTCCGGTTTTTATTTTTTTTATTTTCTGATGATTCTGGCCAGGATTTTAGAAAACATTTATGAAATTATTGTATTGTCATTGGTCCTTTACAAGTATACAAGTTTCAAGTCGATCCAATGATTTTAAGGCGGGTGAAAATCGTGTTGAAAGATTCCGTTACATAATTACACAGACGCTTTTTTTTTATTTTCTGATGATTCTGCCCAGGATTTTAGAAAACAGTTTTGAAATTATTGTATTGCCATTGGTCCTTTACAAGTATACAAAGTTTCAAGTCGATACAATGCTTTTAAGTGGGTGAAAATCGCGTTGAAAGATTCCGTTACATAGATAGATACAGGTCAAGCTAATATAAAGCGTGCAACAATAATTTTCGACAAAGACTCCGTTTATATGCTACTTTTGACTTAACATTATTATATATCGCTATTTGCTGCAACAATGTCATAACTCAAAAATCAAGATATTTTTAGTTAATATCACAAGGAGACGTGGAATGACAGTATTTAAAACTTCAAATGCTTCTCCTGAAAAAACGCGATTTTCGAGTTATGACGTTGTTGCAGCAAATGAGCGATCTGTTGACGTAGCAACTTTTATACGGGGTTGAATAAAATAGTACTTTTTTAACTGTCTCCCAATATGGTTACAAGTTTATTTAGCTTCGTCTCAAACCTTTATTGAGGCTATACAGTATATTATTATATAAAAACACAAAACACATCAGTTTCAAGCTACAGTATTTGTGGTACAATAAATAGAACATTGAATAATAAAGCCCATAACAAACAAAATTAAAATTTTATAAAACAATGGCTGTCCCTGTCCTTTTGTATGGGAGTGAATCTAGGATTACCACTACCAAACAAGAAAGTAAAATCCAAGCAGCCGAGATGAAATGTTTAAGAAGAGTAAAAGGCTGCACTAGAATGGACCAGATAAGAAACGAGGATATCCGTGAAGAACTGCAGATCTACTCCATAAAAGAAATATATTTAACAACAAGATACAGTGGAAAGAACATGTAGAAAGAATGGAAGAAAGTAGATTACCAAATAAAATCTTCCATTATTTTCCAAGAGGAAGAAGAGATGCCAGACGTCCTCGGAAGAGATGGTCTTAGATCTATTAGTGAAGACGGAACAGGCCTAAACCAGGAAGTGAAGAACAAGAAGATAAAATAGTTCGATAAAAAATCATAATTTTATTATTTAGATGGATATAGCTGATAAAGTCCACCGCTGTGGTCTCGATCCCTGCTCGGGACAGTTTTCTGGGTGAGGTTTTTATTGAGGTTTTTCCTCACCTGTAAGACAAATGTCAGGAAAACTTTAAGGCCCAAACGGTCTCCGAAATCATATGGTCATCGCAATTATCATCATTCATATTCATCTTATTATCATCATTCATATTCATCTTATCATCATCATCATCCTTCATCGGTGTGGGAAGCTACCACACCTATAATTCCCTAGTAAAGCTGCAAAGAATAGCATGAAAATGCAATGATTGCAGTGAAAGACCTGCCTTCGGGCAGAATTACTATGGATGGATGGATAGATGATAATACAGATCGTTAGTACTGATATATAACACAATAACACAATCGAACCAGCAGGTTCATGGCCGCACGCACATATCCCTCCATATATCTCTATTCTGAGCTAATATTTTCCAATAATTTCTTATATAATTTGCTTCGCTTAAATCATGGTTAATATTATTCTTTCTCTTTCTCTTTCTCTCTCTCTCTCTCTCTCTCTCTCTCTCTCTCTCTCTCTCTCTCTCTCTCTCTCTCTCTCTCTCTCTATATATATATATATATATATATATATATATATATATTATATATATCTTATTCTCTCATTCTACGCCTACCTAATGGAAGCTTTCTCTATATAAGTTTTCCTACAAGAAGAATGCCCCTCTTTCATTCTCCATTCGTGTCACATGTCTTGTCCATCGCAGTCTACGAGACTTAATTGTTTTTTATTACATCTGGTTTTCCATTAAGATCACATATATAATCTTCTCCATTCACCTGTCTGTTCATCTCTCTTTTTTCCAAACATTTTCTTAAGAACTTTATTATGAAATTCTCCTAATATTTTCTCCTCCCTTAAAGTAAGAGTTCATGTCTCGCATCATTACAATAAAACATGGATAATTACCGTTTTATATACATTTAGTTTAACTTTTTGAGACGAAATTGAGATGACAGGAGTCACTGTAATGCTTAATTGTATGCGTTTCTAGAGTTGAGCTTATGTTTAATTTCTTTCTGCACGTCATTCACATATTGTAATTATTGTTCCTAAGTATTTGAATTCAGCTACTTCTATAAAATCGTCTCCATTTGTTATTAAATGTTAATTTTCATTATATAATGTATTCATATGCGTTACCATATATTTATATTATTATAATTACATAAACTAATTCATATATGAAGCAGTAAGGTTTGTAAGTTACAAATTTAAGGTAATATACAAATTCATAAACATTAAAACGTTTAAATGTCTCCAATGTACTTTGTTCAATAAACACCCACTACACTTGTTAATATTACAATTATTTAAGATACACAAGAGTTGTTCAATGACTTACCTTTCAGAAGACTCCAAGGAAATTCACGTTTTTTCTTCAATTAACAACAACACTGCACCTATTACAAACATCACTAAAATACTTTTGCATACACATCAACGTTAACACAAACGCACTTTCGGCACTTTTATTCGTCACTGAGCGGGAAGATAGTTGTCTCATTAACCGCAAGCAAGATAGTGCCAATAGCACGACAAACGATATACGTATTTTATCGGAGGAGTTTTGATAATATGAAAACAAACGAAGAGTGTGTTTAATCATCAATTTTTACCATCCTTGTAAGACTGTATTATAGATTTACTACTTTAAAGATTAAATATTGAAAAATTAGCAAAATATGACTCTGATCGTTTTTACAGGGGTTTTCACGTCTAGAAAATAGCATTGCTCTTATGGAGCTATTCTTGTTAGTAAACGTGTCCTTTTATGTGAGTTTGATTCATTAATTAGTTCATTTGAAAATTAATCATTTAAAATAGTTTAACCTATAACTTTGTCTTGATGGTGGATGCCCCGATTTATGTAAAAAAATATTATTATGGTACGTATAACTATCACCCTCATATTTAATATAGTTAGGAGGGTGAAGCCAATTACCGGAAACAGCGGCTGACGCAAAGATTATATTATATTGCCGGACATGCCATTAAACCTTCTTTTTTTTTCAACGAAGCTTGGGACATTTTTATGCATATATTTCCATCTCTGTCATTCAGTCTGCGGCGTCATGTGGCAAAAGCGTTCACATAAGAGCAATACTTTTTTTATAGACATGAAAACCCTATTATAGCCACTAGCTGTCCGTGAGAAGTTAAGTCCGTCTTCAGAATTTGCTCATCTTTGCTAGTTCAGCCTTAAACTCTTTATTTCAAGACCCCTTATGTTGCGTTTTCATTTTTTAAACGTGTAAATAACATACTATAAAATCTATTAAATAGGCATCTGCAATCGGTACTAGAGAATGGTTCACGAATGTGATGCACGAACGATATTAATGAAAATAGGCTACTTTGCTTAGAATACTATAAATTAAACATAATATAATATAAAGTAATTATATTATTTAAAATAATCTAAGTTAAATATTAAGGGTATATCCATGTTTAAATACGTGTTTTGTTTTCGATTTTACCTTAGTGATATTCACCTTTAATATAACAATTATAAGTCAGCAGAATAATTTACAGCTTTTCTGCTGTTTGATATATAAGTATGACATGAATATGAAATTACCTGTGACTAACTTATGCCCTAAATGATAGTCAATGACCAATCACGTTTCAATTAATTTTGTTTTACAACCAATGACAGTCTTGTTTCACCTCGCTCTTTATCGATTTATCTTTATCAGATCATGCTTTTATGATAAAGAATGCTCCTCTTTTTAATATTCTGGACAGCTCAGAGCATTATTTTTCTCCAACAAATACATTGAATATAGCAAATAATTAACAGATTCCTTGGTTTTACTGAGTTGTTTACTAAAAAATGAATTAATAACCTATAATGTTGATTATAATATACAGTTTGATGTGTTTAATTATTTATCCTATAGGATGCATTCTTACAATATTGCGATCCTATTTGGCAATAAAAAAATATGATGAAGTTGCTGTGAACATACATAACCCCACATTTCTGATTTGTTTTCAAACATCGCCGTTAAATATATAAATATTTAAAATACCGCGAACTATATTTAAATAATGACTTTTGAGTAAACAACTTGATGTTATTCGTTAAATAGTCCTAACAAATACCACTCTTGATACCAGACCCTCTAGATAAATTGGAAATTACTCAGGATATTAAATGCGGGTGTAGCATACTTGAAATATTCATATAACATGAAATAATGATATAGAACATGAGTTTTGGAAAAACATTAATATATTGAACGCACATTTAGGCCTATACAATCATCCACAGTCTTCTGCTTCCGTTCTCGAGTTTATCTCTTGTAAATTAACTCCATAATCTTATTTTTCCAAGATCTTCCTGGTTTCCCTGTCCATTTTCTCCCTGGAACTTGCAATTGGTAAATTAGTTTAGATAATTTTTCACATCCCATTCTCAACAAATAACCGAACTCATTGCTATCACGTCTCTTCAGCATTCAATCTGTTTCAATCTTTCACATTGTTTATATCTGTTAGTCGGCTAGTTCGATAGACTGCAATTCAGATCATCATTTTGTCAGAGTAAAAATCGGAGAACGGTTATCATTTATGACAGATACAAAACACAAAGATTTTGATTATACAGTTTTAAAGATGATTAAATGCGGCCAAAAATATTAGGCCATAATAGCGAATTGAATTGAAATGCTAGAATATTCAGATGAAAACTGGGAACCGAAGGGGAAGTAGATAAAAGTAATGAATGGGAGACTATTTGGGAGAATATTACATTAATAGCATCAGAGACCATAGGTTACACAAAACAAAAGTAAACATAAGAATTGGTTTGATAATGAACATGGTAAGATAGTAAAGAAAAGTAAGCTAAAAAATAATTGGCTACGAAATCCAATGAAGTGAATTTAGAACATTTGCGTAACATCAAACGATAATCCAGTAGGCCAAAAGAGCAAAAAGAGGGAATATTTGAGAAATAATATCAATCACATTGAAATGAACGCGAAACGTAGGAACATCAGAGTTTTTCTCTTTCGGATAATTAGGATCGCAAGGAAATAGTTTTAGACTAAAACATAGAATAGTTGTAAATGAAAATGGGGATACAATTGCAGAATTAAATAACATAATAAAAACGCAATTAAAAATGATTTAATCAGCTATTAAACGAAAACGCAGAATAGGACACTGAAAAAGGATTATCTACAAGCAGGAGAAATATTAGTCACACAGTCGGCTGCATTATACAGTAGTTTTAAATGCAAAGAAAAATTAAAACCTATAAAACATCAGGTTCGGAGAGAATTCCAACACATGTTACTGATAGAAAAAATACACTGATTCATAAGAGTTTTTTTTTGGACAAAAAGAGACTCTTCCAAATTAATTAAATAATCAATCTTCATACTATACTATAAGAAAGGAGATAATAATAAATACAACTGTACGGCATTCCATTACTTTAAATTTCGTACAAAAATTCTAACAAATATATTAATATGGAGGGTTATTTCTTAGATTAGCGACATAATACCGGACCATCATTTTGAATATAAGGGAAATGAGTGTTCAATAGATCAGATTTTTATTATAAGACACATACTTACTTACTTACTCACTGGCACTATCGAACCCGTAGGTTTCATGGCCGCGCGGACATAAGCTCTCCATACATCCTTATCCTGAGATAATGCTTTCCAATCATTCCTGTATAATCTACTTCCCTCAAATCATAGTTAATGTTATTCTCTCACCTCATTCTTGGTCTACCAACTGGGCGTTTTCCCTCTGGCTTTCCTACAAGAAGCTTCAATGCAAGTCTTTCATTTCCCATACGTTCAACATGTCCTGTCCATCGCAGTCTACAGTGGAGGAAATTGGTATAAAGCCACTTGTTAAAAGGGTTAACACAAGTTTATTTACTCTTTCTTTGGCATTTTTCTATATTAACTTAGGAGGTGATTGAGTATAAAAACACACAAATAATGTCAAAATTAATTATCCATTTCCGTCCAAAAAAGTACATGAAAACTGAAACCACTCTCACATATGGGTGGAAATTAGTATAAAGGCACTTTGTGTATTTCACAGATTAAACCAAAAAGGCTGAGCGCAAAGTTTACAACAAAGTTCTAAAATGTAGTTGAACCTCCATTGTTGTTAATTACTTGGAAGATTCTCTTTGGCATTGACTTGATGAGGGTGTTTATTTCTTCCACTGAGATTGAAGCCCACTCTTCCTGAATAATATTTTTCTGCTCAGTCACTGTCCCAAACTGCCGTCCATTGCGATACACACGCCTTGCCAGGATCCCCCATAAGTTCTCAATCGGGTTTAAATCAGGACTTCTGACTGGTCACGTCAAAAGTGGTATTTCTTTCTTCCTGAACCACTCCTTTGATATGGCAGATACGTGAATGGAAGCATTATCTGGCTGAAAAATTAGATCTTCGCCAAATGCCTCATACATTCGTATCAATTAGGACTCCAGAAGCTCCTCAGTGTAGGACTCAGAATTCATCTTGGCGCGTATCCATGCTATTTTAGATCTTCCTTTAAAGCAGAATGCTCCCCAAATCATAACGCCTCCACCACCGAAGTTTCTACTCATTCTAACTTGCTCTTCAGTACGGAGGTCGTTCCAGTAATACTGAAGGTCATCAGGCCCGTCCAGATTAAACTTCTTCTCATCACTGAACATTACTTTATTCCATTCTGAGGTCCAGGACATGTGTTCTTCAGCAAAAGTCATTCTAACTTTCTCATGTGCATCCTTCAAGGTGTGTTTTTTTTAACTTCAAATCACCCTGGATTTGAGAAAAAAACATACTCTTACCTTTTTCTTTACGTAAAATGAGACGTTTAGTGCGCTCAGACAATTTTCTTGTCCGTCCATATTTCCCGTCTTTTCCATATTGTGAGCCCAGTTTGACAAAATTATCAATGACACATCATGAAGCCCCAATTTCGTAGGTATTTGTCTATTGGAAAGGTCCATCTCCTTGAAGACACTAACTCTTGATTTCTCTTCATTTGATAGAGGCTTTCCACGTGGCATTGTACGTACTGCTGACTTGTAACTGATGAACGATGCTCACAGACACGTCGTCTCCATGTAATTGTAGTGTTTTGTTTACATTTATGTCTCTGTAAGAGCCAGAAGTTGACCTGCCTTTATACCGATTTCCACCCCTAGGACAGCGTTTTCTTAGATTTTACGTATTATTTACATATATAATAAATACAAAATGAGGAGATCTGTATGAAATTATGTCCAAGATATGTAATCTATGACACACATACGGTATTTACATAAATATTTCAGGTTGTTTTACTACTAAAAGCTAGTGGCTTTATACCAATTTCCTCCACTGTACGAGACTTAACCGTTCTTATATATCTGGCTTCCTATATAGACCATGTAGTGAGTTCATTGTTATGTAGTCTTCTCCATTCACCTGTCTGTTCATCTCTCTTTGGTCCAAAAATTTTCCTAAGTACATTATTCTCAAATACTTGTAATCTCCTTTCCTTCCTCAAAGTAAGAGTTCATGTTTCGCACCCATATAATATAACTGGTAGAATAATGGTTTTATATATTTTCAGTTTGAACGTTTTTTGAAAGGAGTTGGGACATCAAGAGTCTCTGCAATGCATAATAGCATGCATTTCCAGAATTGAGCCTATGTTTAATTTCTTTGTGCATCTCATTCCTATTTGTGATTATTGTTCCTAGGTATTTGAATTCAGCCACTTCCTCAAAATTTCCCTAATTTGTCATTAGCTGTCCATTTCCATTATATAATGTATTTCTACGTGTAACCATATATTTAGTTTTATTGATATTTACTTCCGGTCCTAATTTCTTAGTGTTACTCAATAGTGTGTGCGTGTTGGCCTTTAGTATCTCCTCGCTATCGGCCAATAGTACTACATCATCAGCATAAACTAACAGTTTATTAATACCATTGAGTTGTAAGCCTTCCTCATTCTCTAGAGATTAATGGCATACTCTAGTACAAAATTAAATAAAATGGGGAGATAGTGCATCTCTTGCTCAACCCATTCTGGATTTCAAAAGTGTCCGAAAACTGTTTGCCTACACGCACCCTACTCTTATTATAAGACACATTCCAGAAAAAATGGGAATGTGATGGAATAAACCGTAGATCCCGAGTCTGAAGGTTTTCAGGCTCATAAAAGAACTTTAAGTCCGAAAAAAGAGGTCTCTAAGCAACATTTACCGACCTTCATCATCCAAGTAAGACCTCAGTTGTCTATTAACCATCTTCATGCAACAACGCGACTCACAAGGGAACGGTCAACCATTGCATGCCGAAACCTACCTTAAAATTTCTTCCAGAGAAGCATTGTGATGTACCAACTCCGTCTCCTAAAATTTATGTGCCGTTTTTAACTGCAAGTTACTAAATTTCAGCGCCAAATCTCTCATTTAAACTATAAGGAAGTAATACAACTCCTTTATTGGTAGATTGGATAACGCTCACAATCTGCCATCCGCGTAGGGTCCCGTCTCACTCCACTTTGCTCTTATTCAAGCAGGGAGTCCTCTGCTCTGTACAGTGGGTTGCCATTGCAGTATTCTGACTTCGATTTCTCTGCTTTGGAGTTAAAAACAGCAGATCATTTTTGGACACGATCTAGGTATATCAAACGCTTATCTGGGAGAAATTTCAAGGTAGGTTTCGACATGCGATGTTTGATAGTTCCCTTGTCCAATATTATTTCGTTAAAATGTTCTCTATCCTGTCCATTCCTGCCTAGCCGACGTCTGCTGGACACTTCCCAAGAGCTTATTGAGATTTTTTTTTAATAATTTGTCCAGGTAACTGTTATACGAAGCACGCCACAGATTGAGATAATGGGCTACACACAGGAAGTTCGCGGGTTTGATTATCGATAAGATAAATACCCCTAACTCCAGGCTGGCACCATGCCCTGGGGTCAACTCAAATTCTAAATGGTTTTGAGTACCAAATATATGATCAAAGAGTAAATGTGGTCATCACTCAGGGATGACAACTCCGCTCAAATCTCGTGCTGATTGTCTAGAAAAAACTTCCTACTACCCTAAATGCCTGTTGTGGGAACAATTTTCTTAAATAATGCCACGAGTGATTTTCAATTATTGATAAATCGTCACGAAGTGACAAATTAATTTATCTAGAGGATTTGGAAATCAAGAGTGGCATTTGTTAAGTCTATTTAACGAATAAAATTAAGCTGTTTAACCACAAATCATTATTTAAGTATAGTTATTAAAAAGTTTTATATATTTAATGTAAACGGCTATGTTTGAAAACAAATGAGATATGTTTGGTTACGGCTTCATTTGTTCATCCACTGCAACTAGATCTTCTTCTTCTTCTTCCTTCCATGTGATAGACCTAGTGGTCTGTTACGGTCTCAATCCAACGTTGAAGGGTCTGCCCAACGATCTCTTGCCTGGTGGCTGGTAATTTAAGATTTGACGTGGTATACTTGTTCTGCTCATTCTGCAACTAGATCATATTATTTATTGCCAAGTAGGATAGCAATATTGAAAGAATGCAGCTAGTAGGGAAGAAATGAAACACATCAAATTGTATATTATAACCAACATAATAGGTTATTAATTTTTTTAAAGAAACAAGCCAGTAAAATCAGTATTTAAAAATACAATTATTGAACACGCTATTATCAAATGTGTAGGTCGAAGGAGTCTGTTCATTATTTGCTCTATTCAACGTATTTGTTAGAGAGTCAGTCACGGCAAATAATGTTCTGACCTGTTCAGAATATTAAAAAGGAGGAGCTTTTATTTAATATGATAAACAGAAGTAATAAATATCGAGGTGAAACACGACTGTGATTGGTTGTAAAATAAAATTAATTGAAACGTGATTGGTCATTGATTCCCATTTGAGGCATGAGTTAAATAGGCATTATAATGTACTTTATGCTGTGCATATTGTTCATAGCCTTTCCTAGTTAATCTGTTGTTCATACAACAAGGAGAAAATTAAAACTGTAAAATAAAATAAAATATTACAAGGTATCCCTAAACAAGGTATGCTAACAAACTGTTTTGATTCAAATGTTGTATATATTTATGATGGTCCACCGCTATGGTCTCGAGGTAGCGTGCTGCCTTGTCACACAGCAAGCCCAGGTTCGAATCCCGGTCGGGACAGGCACCTGGGTGAGGTTGTTTACGGGGTTTTTCCTCACCTGTAAGACAAATGTCAGGAAGCTTAGGGCCCAACGGTCCCCGAAAATCATCCGGCCAACATCATTATCCTTCATCGGTGTGGAAAGCAACAGGAAGCTACCACACCTATAATTCCCAAGTAAAGCTGCAAAGCATAGCATGAAAATGCTATGATTGCAGTGAAAGACCTGCCCTCGGGCAGAATTACAATGGATGGATGGATATTTATTATGATCAGAAATAATATTATCCAAGAAATAATTAACTTTAACGAAACAATTATACAATTTATGGGAAATAATCGATTACTATTGTTTGGATACATGAAGAGGACAATTGAAGATAGATTGCCAGTTAGGAGTTTGGAATGGGTTCCAAATCGGAGGAAATGAAACAGGGAAACCAAAGAAGACATGGATAGAGGGAATTATGAATTTCATGAACAGGGGAGAACAGGATGGTGACTGGAAGGATAGAGATGAATGGAGGAAGAGAATCAAAACTTAATATTGGACACAGGAAGATGTACAAATTCAAAACCTGCTAAATAATATATTTATATGAAAACATTTTCAATTTGAGTATTTACTTTGGAAAAGTAATCTAGTTATCATACCAGGATTAATTACATCAGAAGAAAGTATGTTTGCGGAAGACAATATTAATGTTTCTGCTACTGTTCGGTATTACAATTTTACAACAACAGAGGACTGGAAAGTGCACATGCTATGCATCACTTTCTCGAATGTATCTTTGAAGAACAGGAAGTTCATATGCATCGCTATTTCTTAAGGACTTCGCTAATTTGATTTGATGTATCGTTTCTTGTTTCTACACATGTTAGAAAGGTAATAGGAAATTCAGCACGATAAACCGTTTGCTGTTCTGATAACAATAATATTATTAAATCGTTGTATTACGTCAATGAACCCGCATTTCCGGCAAGAGAGATTTATATACTTGTCTCTAAAGTTACTCTAAATTGTTATAATTTTTAAAGTAAAACACTTAGTGAATTCCGAAATAATGAAGCTACTGAAGTTGTTCTCATATAAATATCGATTTTTTTTACAAATCTTATCGATCCTACTTAATAAACACCAAAATGACGTTACAAATACATATATTTATTCAATTCCCCTTTTCATTTTGGTATTTCTGGTGTTCTCTCCTGGCATTGGCGTAATTTTAGCCCACTTCTGAGGTTGGGGCTTCTGTAAGGCTGGGTTACACTGCCCCGATCATGAGAGTCCTTGATCATAAATTTAATCTAAGGCGAATATGAATTATGATGATTATGATGGCCCTATGATGTTCGGGGACGTTTGAGCCTTTAAGTTTTCTAACGTATGTCTTACGAGTGATGAAAAATCCCGAAAAAAAACCTCAGCCGGGAAACTTGTCTTGACCGGGTTCGAACCCGAGCCTGCTGCATAACAAGGCAGCACGCTACCTCGAGACACATCGGTGGATCCATGGCATATATATGTGTGTGTGTGTGTTTGGGTGGCCTACATGTGTCTTTTAATGCTCTAGTGACCACAATTTTTTTTGCAGCTAAAGTCGTCATAAAGCAATCAATTAAGATAATTAAGACCGAGTTTGTTAACCACGAAAAATCTGTCCAAATAGGAATGGGAGTTCATCTGAAGCTAAAATTTAATAATCGCTCTAGAGCAGAAATTTTCAATTTTGCGCAACGACACTCTGCATATGTCATTGAAATAAAACAAGAAATATATTCTCAAAAAATCAGCTAAATTCGTGGGGGTTTACCTGGAACCCGTATTTAAAAATCGCTCCAGCTTCCTCCATGTAGGCCTATGTATTTCTCGCAATGTAACTGGATTCATACTATTTAATGAACAATAGAAAGATATATCCCGTAAACTAAAACATTCGGACCATAAATTCGACTTATTGAAGATACCGCTTAGTTAAAGCAGTTCCTGCGTGACAGACGTTTTTAAGAAAGTATTTGATTACTTGGGAAAATAAAAATGTAAGTATTAGTGGCGAATTCGGAGATTATAAGTAAATAAAAATTATAATTTTTTGACATATGTTAAATTTTATCGAATTATATAATCTATAAATTTAAATGTTTTTCATTGACAATTTTATTTAATTAAAAATATTAACACTTTATTCATATAGCTCTATGAATTAATGAAAAGTACTTTGGGGCAATCATTCCCCATGTCGTAATAGTTTTATTTCTTAGAAGAAAGCCGTAAAAATAATTTACTCCGCTTCATTAGAATTTAAAATATCTCGTAAACCTTTAGTACTCAATCTACATTTTTAACTTAATTACAACTCAAAACACCAATTTCTATTCTTGCATAAGTTACATTTAAGATAATAAAGACAGTCTGTGTTTATACAACTATCCAACCTGATATAATCTTGATTTATGTGTGAACTAAAATAAGACGTTTGATTCAGCAACTGGATCTGATTGAGAGTGAAAACAGGCCTTCACTTCCTTCTGATTATCCCCCCCCACTCTTCTCTCTCTCTCTCTCTCTCTCTCTCTCTCTCTCTCTCTCCTCTCTCTCCCTTCCCTCTCCTCTCTCTCTCTCTCTCTCTCTCTCTCTCTCTCTCTCTCTCTCTCTCTCTCTCTCTCTCTCTCTCTCTCTCTCTCTCTCTCTCTCTCTCTCTTTACCTAAGTTTAAGTTTCTTCTTATAGGTATTTTATGCCCCATGACACCCGTAACTTACAAGGGACAGACACTACTTGTCAGGAAAGGATTTGTAAAACCGGATCACATAGGCCTACATATTTTTTTTATCAGCACCGCCTCCGCGACAACACTAACAAACTTGAACTTTGTAATGAAACATTATATTTTTATTGTAAGTAGTTCTAATTTTACCATAAGTAATTTAAAATTGAATTTACTTCAGAAAATATAATTATGAATTATTTAATTCTTAATAATGGATTATCGATAGAACTGTATATAAAGGACATCGTTAGAGACATCAGGAATTATTGACATCCAGTAATTGTAACCGTATGCTACTCTATGATATCTATGCGGAACCAGATGTAAGAATAACAGTTGAAACCTAGTAGACTTCAATGGGTAGGATATGTGACAGAAATAGAGAATGAAAGAGGAGAAAATGGGAATATCTGCTAGGTAGAAAAGAGAAACAACTCATTACCTAGACCAAACATAAGGTGGAAGAGTAACACTGACCATGATAAGAGGGAGGTAAATTATATGAGGCTTGATTGGAAAATATTGTCTCAGTATTATAATATATGGAGATCTATTTACGTCCACGCGACCCTGAACCACAGAATTATTTAATATAAGTGGTTAATTAATTACGTAAATAATATTTACAAAAACAAAATGGTCGCGATGTTAAGTAACAAACTCCATAGCGCGACAGGTCTAGAAGAATCTTGGCCTACCAGCCGCTACTTATTTTAGTTGCCCAAATTCGTCACGATGCTGGGTAGGCATCGTTCCCATACTGGCCGAAATTCCTTGAGAAAATGTCTTCCCCCATGGAGATCCGAACCAGCGGAAGTCCCATGACGCATCTTGCCTTAACCACTCAGCTGTGGCGCAGGACGTGATGTTAGTAGTTACATTTACAACAGACCTATATATAGCCTTTGAGAACAGATATCTAGTTTTATATCGTGCTTACAGCAATGGCGACCATGATTGACAGTTCAATTTCCTACATTTCAGAGTTGCCAACCTATATAACTATATTGTAATATTACATATTACAAACACACGTGTGGGAAGTAACACCATCGCCCTCTGCGTTCACTACATATAGGCCTACAATGTATATACAAAAAATTCCCAAAAGGTAGTGTTAATATACATAATGCGAAACAAATAACTGTATTTTAAATGAACAGAACTTTATTAGAAACAATATAAAACAATAAATACGTACTTGCCGCTATTTTATCACTGATTGGGTCACGATCTCCTGAAGTTTCAACTAATGAACATTGCCCACACTGTTAATGTTGTTTATAACGAACACAAATATTTCCAACAAAGTTGGTATTATTTTACTATTATTTATTATTTTGAAAAACCATCGCGCAAAAAATAATGTAGGCCTACATTTGTGAAGTGTTATACAGAATCTCGAAAATTGAAAACCTCGCTGTGGTTCGGTTTTTAAACATTTTCCTCGCTTCTGTAAAAACCACTTCCCAATCTCGCATCATAATATACTATTATACATTCTGTTTCACTTAAGCTTTGATTAACAATAGGTTGTATATTATTTCTAATCCAATGACTATATTCTAATAAAGTAAGGATTTAATTTAATTTTCAAGAATTAATATTAGTAACATAAAGAATTAAGTGCATTTATAAGTACGTATATCCATCCTCGGAGACCCTTAATTAAGTTAATTCATAAAAAAAGTATGTTTTATTATTAGTTGAATCTTTCCCTTTTAGGTACTTCTATATGTCCAACGTCACCCGTGCCTTAGAGATACATCACATTTTGGGTGAGGATGTTTACATTTTGGATCGCATACATACTTTCTTGACCACATAAGGTATTGAGGATTTCCCCGAATGAGGGATTAGCTTAATTCGGAGCCACCTCCGAGACAGCACGAACACTTAAGACAAGACATACCATTCATTCACACATTAATATCAAGGCGAATATGATAGGATGATTGTGATGGCCAAATGGTATTCAGGAACTATTCGGGCCTTAAAGTTCCCTGACATTTGTCTTATAGCCGACGAAAACATCCCAAAAAAACCTCACCTAAAAAAATTGTTCCGACCAGGGATAGAACCTTAGCCCGCTGCTTATGAGTCAAAATTCACAGAAATATCAGAATAAATCCATATATTGTAATTGCTTATTTATTTGAAATTACATAGCGGGGCGAAAATTAAAAGTGATCCTAAGAAATTTGTTTAAGTAAGGCCTGATTACTATTATTATTAATGGACATTGCCTCTCCTTCGTTACGAGTTACTAGACCAAGTTAATTTTAATTTTCAGTTACCTTATTTGCATATAGATGTCATGAATGGCATGCGGTCAACACATCGACTCAATGAGGCATATAACAGGCAACTAAGGCATTACTAGGACATTGAGGTCGGTAAATTTGCTTCGAGGCCTTTTGATTCAGGCTTAAGGATATTTACGAGCCTGAAAATTTTCAGACTCGGGACCCAAGGCTTAAAGTCCCTCCCGGAGATCTTGTTCCTTGGATTTTTCAGTCCTAAAAAATCAACCGACCCCGGCCGGATTTGAACCCATGACTCTCAGGACCAGACACAAGGAGCAATACCACTAGTCCACCGTGGCAGACTAAGGCCTGATTACATCTGCATTAAAGATATTTCCGCATGTTGTAACTATGTTAATAATATTAAATATTCGACTATACTAGCATCAGTTGAATCTCATGCTATGAGCATGTGTAGCATTTACTTGCATCCAAGTTATACCTATATCTACGTGTTAAGACGGCGATTGAAGGTCGTCAGGGGATTAAATTCGTAACGAGAAACAGAAAATCATCCCTTTTATTTTACTACGTTCATGTGTATCCTAATCTTTTTATTTTTCTTTTTAATGCCACCAGTTTTGTACTTTCAGACATTTCTGGTATTCTCTCCTGGCAATGGCGTAACTGCAACCCACTTCTGAGGTTCGGGTGCCTGGCAGGCGAGGTTACGTTGCGCCCGATGATATGATGGATGATGATGATAGTAGTGCGTCAGGCGAGCTCCTAATCCTAAACTTAATCTAAGATGAATATGAATGATGATGATTGCGATGACCATATGATTTCGGGGACCGTTTGGCCCTTAAAGTTTTCCTGACATTTGTCTTACAGGTGAGGAAAAACCCCGATAAAAATCTCACCCAGAAAAACTGTCCCGACCGGAAATCGAACCCGGGCCCGCTTCGTGACAAGGTGTGTATCCTAATCTGGCCTCTAGGAATAGTCCTGAAGTTCGCGGCCTTGGTCCATGGATTTCTAAGGGCATACGAGCCCTAAGTATAGCTTCCTTCGGAAGGGAAGTTAGTCCATGGGTCCCGTAGTGTGGATTTGAGGAACGTGAAAGAATCTCTAGCCTGAAATAAGGGATATTTGATCAAAATTTTTCGGTCTTTTCAAGTCGAGAAATGAATTGCGGTGGCAATTAATCGAGTAGTTATAGAGCCTCGTTAAATCAAATATTAACATACATACATATTAACCAAATCTAGATAACATTTTATATTTTAGAACTTTTTTAGTGTCTCGTTGTAGGCCCTGACATTGAGCTGATTCCTCATTCGAAATGGCCCTCTATTCCTTATGTAGTCAAGAAAAATATGTATGTGATCCATAGCTAAAATTCCTCTCTGAAGGTCGTATCACTGTAAGGTCCAAATGGCGTCTGGCACGTAAAAGTGCCTATAAGGCGAGAGGGTAAACTGACTTGATGTAATGGAATGGAGAACTTTTTTATATGCACAAATAAAATTTAGTTGGAAGTGCGGGATTATATCAAAAGGGAACAGCAACTGATGTCAGTTAAATTTCCGCCACGCGATCAGTTAATTGAAACCACAAGGCTGTGGCGCTTCACTTAACCTCATCTTATTAACACAGTTGTGCACAATATGAACAAATTCAATTGCGTATCATTAGTAAATATTGGAATTTTACTTGCTTTATGACACGCAAATATGACAAATGAATTGACAATAATGTAGGCATATCTATTAGTTTACACGCATTAATTTCTTATTCAAATTTAAGTTTAAAACGACTAATATTTCGGTTATTTAAAAGTGTTTGATTCTTCTTTAGACTCGATTTGTGATAATTCTGATCAGGCAATAAATTACTTCGAAAAAGGAAACATATAATTTCATAGTGAAAACTGTTCACATTATATAATAAATTGATTTTTTAAAATCTAATTCATAGAGAGTAATAGAAGATATAAGTAAAGAATTTAACCACGAAGAAGGAGCAGATTAAATAATTATTTTCTAAAACACATAGACCTATGTTAGATCTATTATCATTCTTATCAAAAACATTGTTAGTAAAAACTTATGCCAGAACATTCCCAAAAAGACAGAAGGTTATATATATATATATATATATGTGTGTGTGTGTGTGTGTGTGTGTGTGTGTGTGTGTGTGTGTGTGTGTGTGTGTGTGTGTGTGTGTGTGTGTGTGTGTGTGTGTGTGTTGTGTGTGTGTGTGTGGTGTGTGTGTGTGTGTGTGTGTGTGTGTGTGTGTGTGTGTGTGTGTGTGTGTGTAAGTCCACCGCTGTGGTCTCGAGATAGCTGCTGCCTTGTCACGCAGCGGGCCCGGGTTCGATCCCCGGTCGGGGCAGTTTTTTCTGGGTGAGGTTTTTATCGGGGGTTTTCCTCATCTGTAAGACAAATGTCAGGGAAACTTTGAGGCCCAAACGGTTCCCGAATCATGTGGCCATCATCATCCTTATCCTATCATCATCATCATCATCATACCTCACCGATGAGGAAAGCAACGGGAAGCTACCACACTACAATTCCCTAGTAAAGCTGCAAGCATAGCATGAAAATGCTATGATTGCAATGAAGGACCTGTCTTCGGCAGAATTACTATGGATGGATATACATATATATAGCCTGTATAAAAATGTGCCTGTCTGTCCTTTATAGTCTTCTAAACCGTTCAACCGATCTTTGTGAAATATGCATATACAGGTTTTTCAGATGCGGCGAGTGTTTATCCGTTATATATTATGTTCTAGAATCAATAGGTGCAAGAGTTCACCTGAAACGAAAATTTAAAAATCACTCTAGTGGTCACATTTTTCGATGTTTCACAACTAAACTCAGTATATCATATTAAAATAAACTCTGGTACGTGTTGTCCAAACATGAGCGAAATCAGACATTAGAAGTGGAGGTTTACTTGAAACCCGAAATTAAAAAGTGCCTAAACGACTGGACCGATTTTGATGAATTTTTTTGTGTGTGTTTGAGTGGAACCTTGGATGGTTTAGATTCAAAAGTGGACCCGGTAGATGGCGCTGCGATCGGATTATAGGATTTCTTATGTCAAATATGTAGTCATCTGCATTACCGACATATTCCGAGCGACTGCAGTATGACGTCATAATGCAAGCTTCTTGAGCCACAACAGATGACAGTGAGGAGTCTTTTTTTTACGAATTTATTTCTTATGGAACAGACATATAATCAGAAAATAAGTTACAAATATATAATTCAATAGTGAGAAGTACTGGCACATATGGAGCTGAAATTTGGAAATTCGACAAAAACCTAGAAAGAAAAACTTATGTCGATGGAAATGGATTTCATAAGGAGAGCAGCAAGATGTTCAAAATTAGAAAAAATAGGAAATACTGTCATACGAGAAAAAAATTAGATATTCAATTGTAGATTATATAAGATATAAGCAATTAAATTGGTATGGGCATGTACAACGAATGCAAGAAGAGAAAGTAAAGTGATCCCACAACAGGCCTCAGGAAGCTCTCGGGGTAGTAGGAGGTTAAGGCTCTCACTTTTTCTAGACAATCGGCATTTTATGTCAGCCGGGTTGTCAGCCCTGCGTGACGGCCGCCTTTACCCCAGAACAAGCATCTGGTACTCATTTCAGTTAGAGGCTGAGTCGACTCCAGGGCCATAGTGCCGCCAGAGGGTTTAGGTCAGTTTAAAAATCCTGACCCCAACGGGACTTGAACCCTAGACCCTCCGGCTTGTAGCTCAGTGCCTTAACCACTACGCTACGGCGTGCCCCATGCAAGAAGAGAGGTTACCCAGAAAAAACGTTTGTAATGGTGTACACCTGGAAGAATAAGGAAAGGAAGACCTCGAAACTCGTTGATGCAAGAAATAAGAACTGGAATGAAAAAAAAAATGACTGGAGGGCATGGAGTGGATGGATAGAGACGAGTGGAGAAGGAAAATAGAACTTTAGACACGGAAAGATGTGTAAACATAAAAAATATGTATATACCGGTAAGCTAATTAATTAATGAATTGTAAAGTAAAAAGTAACATATTTTATCGTACCCGGACTTTCACGACCTTAGTTCTTCTCCATTCATTCCTTTCCAGAGCTAATGTGTTCCAATCACTCCCTACCACCCTCAAATCATTGTTAATATTATTCTCCCATCTAATACTTGACCTACCAACTGGACGCTTTCCATCTGATTCCATACGTGAAGTTTTCTTCATTTCCCATTCGTGCCACATGTCTTGTCCGTTACAGTCTATTAATACATCTGGACTGTTAATATTACATCTGGTTTTCCGTAAACCTCATGTACTTCACTGTTAGATGGTTTCTCCATTCTCCTGTCTGTTCGTCTCTCTTACTCCAAAAAAATTCCTAAGAACTTTATTCTCATATAACTCCTGGCGTGACAGGCCTATAAGGCCCTTAGCCTACCAGCCGGCTGCTAGCCTCACATCTACATGTGTCAATCACAGAGGTAGATGATCAACAGGGGTGACATGTGGTCAGCATGTCGAGTCCCCCAGCCGTTATAGCTGGTTTTCTCTACCTGGAGCCGCTACTTATTGTAGCTACCCAAATGCATCACGTTGCTGGGTGGGCACCGGTCCCATACTGGCCGAAATACCATGAGAAAATTTCTTCCCCATGGAGACTCGAACCAGCGCAAGTCCCGTAGCTCTGAGCCAAGGCTTCCTGCCTTAACCACTCGGCTACGGCGCGGGACCTTATTCTCATATACTCATAATATTTTCTCCTCTTTTAATTTAAGAGGCCAAATTTCATATCTATATAATATGAACGGAAGAATATTTGTTTTGCATATTATTATTATTATTATTATTATTATTATTATTATATTATTATTATTATTATTATTATTATTAGGCTTAATTGTATTATAAAAATTAAAAATAAAACCATGGGCACTGTATCTTAGATCTCTGGCATGTAAAATAATCTCAAGCCTGAAATAAGGAGGTCTGTGGGCAAAATTTATTGGGTTCTTCATGCCAAGGTCAAAAATTGGATAGTAAAAAATAATAATGATCGATCTGAGATGTTAAAGGACCTTATTAAATAAAATACAAATTAACTGGAAATATATAAATTATGGAATGATAAATTACGTGTCAGTATATGAGTGCCACATGGTAGGAAAAATAACAAGAAGATTTATATGTATGTTATAAAATCCACAGCACATCTTTAACGTAATCTTCTTTTAACAAACTGAATTCTGTTCATCTGGTTTTATAATGCCAGAGCGGAAGATATTCCATAATTTTCTCCTTTCGCAAAGTCATTTACATTTATTGCTATTATTATATTTTGCTTCCTTGTTGAAGAATTGTGACATATGATGCACCCACTTAACTCCAATTCACGAATTTATTACAATCGAAACTTAGAAAGAACATAAAATTCTCGCGAATTCATCAGTTGTTGCTAAGCAACCATTATCAACCAGTTGAAGATGACAACTGTTGCTCTGTTTAAATTGATAGGCCAGGATGTCATGTTACACATTATATCACTCTTAAAAACACATTTTTTTTTAGTATTCTGTAATGATGTTGCGTGTGATATCTCAGAATTAATTAACTTTCAAAGCATCAAGTATCTTCACATATGCTTCTGAATTCTGTGATTATTGTGTATGCTGCTTCATTTTGTGACGAATAAGATTTTTTTGATGTTCTTGTGCGAATGAGCTGAAAACTAAATTGGGCATATTTAATGTGTGCGTTAAAAATAATCGTATTCTTTGGTAAGAAGCTATGATATTATCCATAGGAAGAGTTTCAGCGGAATAATACAGGTTAGTAAATCTATATGAATTTTAAAGTATAGGGTTTCCAGTATAAAACCGGACACTGCGGCTGGCAGAGTGAAATGCGGACGAGGAGAGAGC
>JASPKZ010003671.1:0-56794 GCA_030220185.1 Diploptera punctata | reverse complement strand
GTCACTGCAAAATAATGCTAGGACCTATTCGGAATGTTAAAAGGAGGAGGTTTCTTTAATATGATAAACTTTCGTTGATAAATTCGAGGCGGAACACGACTGTGATTGGTTGTAAATCAAAAATCATTGAAATGTGATTGTCATTGACTCCCATTTGAGACATGAGTTAAATAGTCATAAGTAATGCCACGAGTGATTTCCAAATTATCGATAAATTCACGACTCACGAAGTGAAGAGTGAATTTATCTAGACAATTTGGAAATCAAGAGTGGCATTTATTAGGACCATTTTACGAATAAAATTAAGCTGTTTACTCCCAAATCATTATTTAAATACAGCTATTTAAAATATATATATATATATATATATTTAACGTAAACGGCGATGTTTGAAAACAAATGAGAAACAATTGGTAAGCTTCATTTGCTTCTTTTGTTCATCACTACAACCAGATCATATTATTTATTGCCAAAGAAACGCAATGTTGTAAGAAAGCACTCTAGTGGAGAAAAAATGAAACACATCAAACTGTATATTAATTCATTTCTGATGTCCTATGATGTAAATATGAAAAATTATATTTTTTGAAATCTTATTACCTGGGATAAAATACATTTAAGAAAGTGCAAACAGTGGTTTGTTTTCTTGGTAGTATAATAAATTGCTACAAATGTTTTTATATTAACTCCCGAATGCGCTATGTGTTGACATCCATGCACTATATATATATATACACACAATCTGGTAGCCGTATTTCTTGGAGAGTTAGTCACTGCAAAATAATGTTATGACCTATTCAGAATGTTAAAAAGGAGGTGCTTTCTTTATTATGATAACCTTTAGTTGATAAATTCTAGGTGATTGATCATTGACTCCCTTTTGGGGCATGAGTTAAATAGTCCACGTAATTTGTTCCCAAATTATTTGATATTCGTAATTAGGGACAGAGAAGAGATTTTTTTGTATTTCATTAGCTTAGTTCAATTTGGATCCATTCGCCTGCGAAATAAGATACTTGCTTCAGAAGAATTCATCACATGTTTGTTTCTATTGGATTGGAGGACACTCCGGAGATACTGAGAATGAAAGAGCAGACAGTCTAGCAAAGTCAGCCGACAGTTCAAATTTACCAATTAGCTATGACTTGTGTCTTTCTTATATTGTTGAATAGGATCCATTATCGTAAAATACTCCCTCGTTGTCGGGGAGCACAATAAGAACGGCTTAGGGCTACAGATTACGCGGCCTGAGTACATATTGAGGGTTATATCTTAAATAAATTGCACAAGAGATATCTACAGGATACGATAAACAATTTTCAATAAAATCATTATATAAATATCTTTCAAACTAAGCGTTGTGAACACGCTATGAAAGGACCTTTATTCCTCGGCCTAAGGACACGGCATGTACAATAAAATGTATGAGAGTCATTTTAAAATGTATTTCTTTAAGGAAAAATTAAAACATTTAAAATTAACAATATTTTACAAACTAAGAACTATCATAAAATATAATAAATAAGTATAATTTAAAAGTTTGCGCCATTATATCCCACCAGTTATAAGTTTTATAATTTCTTTTAACGATTAAATCATCACTTTCTCTCTGTGCATTTCAATTCGTAATTTCTAATTGTGCGGGTATTGGATAAGTATTTAATGTAATTAACTTTAACAATTGAAACTGAAGAGTTCGTTTGCCAACGACTCTTTGTTCCTTATATGAAATTGTTTGTCCTCATTCCCTCTATAGCCTAATAATTAGCGCAAATTTACATAATAAATATCTAAAAATTTCAATTATTTTAACCAAAATTATTTGTATTGATATGTGTTTTCTCTGCCTCATGGAAATCTCGTTTCTGGTTCCGTGGTTTGGGGTTCAAATCCGGTCGGGCCCGGTAGATTTTTCAGTGCGTATCAGTTCTTAACACGGATTCCTTGAGAATGGAACTAACATGGATCCGATGACGTAAATTAATGGCTCGTAAAGTAACCTCATTCCTGTTATAAAACAAGCCTCTAAACTCAATGTATCGGCCTTTTCATACCCATACTTGAATTATTATGCTAATAACCAAACAAGTCAAGAGTGCCCTTAAATAATAATAATAATAATAATAATAATAATAATAACAGCAACTGCAAACTGTAAGGATGGAGCCAAAAGGTATCATATTAATATAACGAAGTTAGCATAAGAAAAGAACAAGAATAATGTTTTGGTTAAGCGTCGCGTTTGAGAATCATAATGTAAGAGGAAAGGAGGGAATATCGGTTTGTTTTATTTTCAAACAAGTTTGTTTGTTTTGGTAAAACTTTTGAGTGGTTTATAAACTGTGAGTTAACAAGATTATTAACGAGAGAACATTGATCTCGGGGGATTTTGAAACAGGTCGAAGTTGTTGAGCGCTGTTGTGTATTATAATGAAGAACACAACACACATATTGAGAGTATATACCTCCGTCAGAACACACACGAGAGTGGCAACAATATGCATCCTTCTCCTGGGGCATATACCGTGGCTAGGAAATGAGCATGACGCGACTTAGAAAATTACACTCCAGCACGTAACTCCTGGAAATTCCTCTTTCACGTCAGATCTGAAAGAAGCACAGACTTCACGATTTTAAAGATGAAAAACAGCTACAATATTAAACACAAAAATTTTACAAAACATGTTTCAAGAAATAGGTTACATTTCTATTTGTGGATATTATATGAATGCTTTGAAACAAACGGATCTCTTTATGCAAAAATTAAATAGGAAATGCTTACGATATTGAAAATAAACTAGAGACATATTAAGCGGCTAACTTTTATTAAATACAGTTAAAATAAAATTTTACTCACAAACGTTTATCTGCCTACTCCAAGGACAATACAATTTTGCGATGTATTGTATCAAAGGCATAGAACTCATTATTATTAAATTGGCGAAACACTAATTTCTCGTGTCAGGGTATTTAAATCTATCGGACAGCAGTGAAAACAAAATTATGTAAAAATAGAAGTTATTACTTTTTAATGTGTAATTCGAAACACATTTAAGTAATATCTTCTCGTTCCTTTTTAAATAGCTTTATTAAGATATTTAATAAATTGAATCAAATAACTTATAGGTTACTTTGTCAACTTATAGGTTTAAAACTGAACTTCGAAACCAAAATTTTGAAGTAAATGGGTAAAAGATATAATCCTACATACAGTATTCATTTCAAATGTATTTTCAGATCTTTTAGATATTTAGTCCTAACGCTCAGGAATCGTTGTAGCCTATGTAGGCCTATAGGCTTACCAATAGTTGGGTTTTCGGTGCCGATAAGCTAGTTGTTATCATGGTAGTCTTTGGTTGCGAGATTCCTGGGTTTAAACCCAGCCGGGGTGGTTGTAATTTTAATGGCGTACACATCCAGAGTAAAAATTACTTCAGAAGGGTTCTAAGTTGCTATAGAGCATCCTGAAATAATAATTATACCTACTTAGTAAACTGGGTATATATAATATTGCTATTAGCTGTCACGGGTTTATTAGGCCTATATGTTCAGTGAATAGAATTTTTAGTAAATTATTATATTAATAATGAAGTAAATGAATAAAATCGTTTTACCTTTAAGATTGAGAAACACGAAAAAAAAACAGACAGAATGACCAACTTAGATTCTCCAAATTCAATCATTTTGACTTAAAAACAGACATATTGACAAACTCTGATTCTCCACATTCACGGATTATCATTTTTTTCTTCAAATAATAATATAAGTACCTTTATACATGATTTAACATAACTCAACGGCAAAATTTCAGGTTTGAGTTCCTCATATGGAGAGAATAAAAAAGTGTATTAAAACATGGGTCCGGAAATTTATAATTACAGAGTTATTCGAACTTTTATGAATGTTAGCTTATTAAAGTGTACAGTAGATATTGACAGTCTGTTTTATGTTGATTGTAGGCTGCTGTGATGTACACAAATGAAGAATATGCCTATATGTATTTCATCTGTGGTTTGGCAGATGGTAATGTTTTGGGGGCGCGTTGTCTGTATCAGGAACGTTACCCAACGCGGAGATTGCCAGATCGTAAGACTTTTGAAGGAATCCATCGCCGCTTATACGAATACGGGAGTTTTGCACGACCACCAAGGACCGAGGGACGGCCAACAGTTGTAAGGCCTGAAGAGGAGGAGGCTGTTTTCAATATTGTAGACGAATCCTGGAATAATCACAAGGCGGTTAGCCTGCAGACCAATTTGTCGCACATATTGGTATGGAGACTACTAAGGGAACAACAATTGTATCCATATCATCTACAGCGTGTACAAGCCATGTCTCCTGCGGATTATCCTGCACGGGTAATGTTCTGCCAGTGGTTCCTCCAACAGTGCGGTGTGAATCCTAACTTTGGAGCTGTCGTGTTGTTCACGGATGAGGCAACATTCACAAGGGATGGGATCCAGAATTTGCACAGCCAGCACGTGTGGGCAGACACAAATCCCAATGCAACAGTCGCAACACATCACCAACAGAGATTATCAATTAACATCTGGGCAGGCTTTGTTGGTGATAGTTTGTTGGGACCCTATGTTCTTCCCAACAGTCTCAATGGACGTGAATACACATGTTTCTTGCGCAATCAATTACCTCGTTACTTGGAAGACATGCCACTAGCATCCCGAGGGCTGATGTTCTTCATGCACGATGGTGCTCCTGCACATTTCAATCTGTCTGCTCGCAGGTACCTTAATCGAATATTTGGTCTCCGCTGGATTGGTAGAGGAGGACCAATTTCTTGGCAACCACGATCTCCCGATTTAAACCCCCTCGGACTTTTATCTTTGGAGACACCTCCAGAGTGTTTGGTGTATTCAAGCCCTGTGGATGATGTAATAGCTCTCCGTGCACGCATTGTGGTAGCCTGTCAGACAGTACGCACTTTTTATCGTGTTGGAGACTTAATGCGAAGAAGAGCAGCTGCCTGTACTGAGGCACAAGAATGTCACTTTGAACATTTCATCTGACAGAACAGAGCGCTCCAAGTCCCTTGCTTTTTTGTCGCCATCTACTAACATTCATAAAAGTTCGAATAATACTGTAATTATCAATTTCCGGACCCATGTTGTAATACACTATTTTTATTCTCTCCATATGAGGAACTCATTCCTGAAATTTTGCCGTTGAGTCATGTTACACCCTGTATATTTATGGAATATACAAACAACGCTCAATAATTAACTCTTAAATTCGCAATGTGTTCTATGAGATTAATTTATTTAATACAGTTTTTTAAACAAAAGGAAAACAAAAAAGTGGATATTACTTAAATTTAGTCTAAATACATAATGTACAATATTAACTAACAGTTACATTTAGATTTGGTTTTCATTGCGATCCGAAACATTGTTTCAACATTTTGTTGAAACCATTTTAATTTATTCTCTGTCAATTTATTTGTTAATTCATATATTTGTAATTGTTCTCTAATATAGGTTTGCGGATAAGATCTCTTAAGCTGTGCCCTACTATATCCTTCTTAAGAAACGCATTTCTGTTATTAAATTTTGAATTGTAATTTGTATTCTGAATATTAGTAACAGTTCACCGCTGTGGTCTCTAAGGTAGCAAGCTGTCTTGTCACGCAGCGGGACCGGGTTCCATTTCCGGTCGGGATAGGCTCCTGAGTGAGGGTTTTCGGGGTTTATCCTCACCTTTAAGACAAACGTCACGATGCGTAGGGCCCAATGGTTCCCGAAAATCATCCGGTCATCATCATTATCATCATTATTTTTCACCAGTATGGAAACCAACGGGAAGCTACGACACCTATAATTCCCTAATGAAGTTCAAAGCTTAGCATGAAAATGCTATGATTACAGTGACTATGTAACTCATACCCCAAATGGGAGTTAATGACCAATCACGTTTCAATGAATTTTGATTTACAACCAATCATGGTTGTATTTCACCTGGAATGTATCAAATAAGTTTATCATATTAAAGAAAGTTCTTCCTTTTTAACATTCAGAATAGGCCAAAGCATTATTTTGCACTGACTGGCTCTCTGCGAAATACAACTACCACGAATGTAAACATATAGTGCTTGCGGGATATAATATAAAACACCACAAAAAAAAGAAAGAAACCACTGTTTGCACTTTCTTAAACATATTATTTCCCAGGTTATAACGTTCCAGAAAAATATAATTGACATATTTACATCATAGGTCATCAGAAATTAATTAATATACAGTTTGATGTGCTTCATGTTTTCTCCACTAGGGTGCATTCTTAAAATATTGCAATCTTTTGGCAATAAATAATATGATCTGGTTGCAGTGATGAATCAAATGAAGCATAACAAACGTTTCTCATTTGTTTTCAAACATCGCCGTTTACATTAAATATATAAATATTTTAAAATATCTATTTTTAAAGAGACAGCTTAATTTTATTAGTTAAGTCCACCGCTGTGGTCTCGGGGTAGCGTGCTGCCTTGTCACGCAGCGGGCTCGGGTTCGATCCCCGGTCGGGACAGTTTTTCTGGATGAGGTTTTTATCGGGGTTTTTCCGCACCTGTAAGACAAATGTCAGGAAAACTTTAAGGCCCAAACGGTCCCCGAAATCATATGGCCATCGCAATCATCATCTTTCATATTCATCTTAGGTTAAGTTTAGGATTAGGGTCTCTCCTGGAGCATCATTATCATCATCATCACCCATCATATCATCGGGGCAACGTAACTCCGCCTTCCAGGCGCCCCAACCTCAGAAGTGGGTTACAAATACGCCATGCCAGGAGAGAAACCAGGAATGTCGAAAGACAAACCTGGGGCATTTAAAAAAATAGTTAAATAGTCCTAACAAATGCCACTCCTGATTAAAAAAAATCTCTAGATATGTTCACTCCTCACTTCGTGAGTAGTGAATTTATCGATAATTTGGAAATCACTCGTGGCATTACTTATGGAAAACCTGTTCTAGAATTTAAGGTAAAGTTTGCATTCTCATTTCCATGTTCTGGATACATATAATTTTGGAATGAACATACAATTACATTTAACCTGTACGTGTAACTAAAAAAAATGTTTGATACAACGATGATAACGCGTCAAACTAAAGCTAAATGAACCAATCAGTGTTGATTTATACGTGTGACGCAGTATTGCATGTGATTAATGTGATACACAATATTCTACTTTAAGTTTTTCTCAGGGATGATTAATTTTACAACCAGTATGTGTCATCTAGATAAGTCTGCACTGTTCATGTATGCATAAAATATTCACAGTGACCTATTTGTATACATCAACTAAAAAAATGCATGACACAATTATACCATTATGCTTTACCAAGTTTTTAATTCATCCCAGAGTATATTAGCGATAATATATTTCGTCCTCAGTATTATATTACCACGGTTCACAATTCAGAACGAATAACGCTACAGAAAATTATGCGATATAGTATTTCGATAATATTTGGAAAAAAAATTAGTTAACATTCTTTAAAAAAATAAACGTCCAACATAAAAATATATACTAGTTAGATATTTGAAGGAAACAAATATGTTGGGGAGAAATTCCGACAAATTAACAGTTAATTACTAACATTTTCCTATGGTTAATATTATTCTCCCACCTCATTCACGGCTTGTCTACTGGGCGCTTTCTTTCTATATTTCCTACACGTACTTTCCATGAAATTAATTTATGAAAATATCATATGATGTTTATGGAAATAAATTCAATTTAAACTCGTATTAAAATATTTTTCTTATCTTTAAATGAAATATAAAAATGTAAAGATAATATATGGTTATATGTGTGCTATCTATATTTATATAAAAACTTATTGTACTTGTTCAAAATTTTCGGTTTTTTAAGCCATTTTTCGAAAATTTTGTGCATTTTTTCGAATTTTCGAGTGCATCAGATTATCCTGATTATAATGATTACCAGATTATAATGCTCATGATTTGACAGTAAAGTAATTTTTCTTTCAGCTTCCCAACGCTTACAAGGGAACCGCAACCATTGCATGCCGAAACCTAGCTTGAAATTTCTCCTTGAGAAGCATTGTGCTATACTGAGGCCATGTTTTTAACTGCAAAGCACTAAAATCCAGAGCCAAATCTCTCATTTAAACTACAGGGAAGTAATACAACTCCTGACTTAGTGAAATGGATAATCCTGACAATCTGCGCTGCATCCTACAACAGTCCACTCCCCTTTATTCACGCAGGTAGTACAACTCTGTATGGGAACTCTGAAATTATTCCATTTATAATTATTGTATTCATAGGTTATCCTGCTGGTGTAAATATTACAGAAGTTTGTAAAATTAATATATTTAATTGATTGGTCTATAGATAAAATCAATTAAATTTATACTGACAATTTTAAGAGAAGAAATATCATAAGACTACATAATTAACTACTATAATTAATATTCGTGTTTATAGGTAACCGAATATGAAAACATAATGTATGTTTGTTATTCTTTAAAAAATACTATTTTTTATTATAGGCTTCTTGTTATTCTAATCAAATTTATTGGATATAGGCTTGACAATAGAGAAAATTGAACGGAAATAAACTGAAAACGTACTGGAAATTAAGATTCCTCAATTGACGTTGGCACAACATCCAGGTTCACCAGTCCACGTGATGCTAATCGATATCTTCACGTAATATAAATACATAGAATACTGAATAAATTCACTTATACAGGAAACGAAATAGTTAAATTAGCTAATTCAATCAAAAAACATGACAAAAACATAAAAATTCTCCTAACAATAAACTTAACATAATTTCAAACAAAATAGAAGAAAGTGATAAACATCAAAATAAAGGCGTTTATAAACTCGAATATAATAATTGCGACAGATTTTACATCGGAAGAAGAATAAGGAATTTTAACACAAGATACAATGAACATTAAAAATATATTAATAACGAAGAAAAAAAAGTTTTGCAAAACACATAGGCCTACAGAAACGGGTCATAAGTTTAACAAAATCGAAGATATCATGACAATCATTCTCAAAGAGAATAACAGCAACAAAATATGCATCTTAGAAAACATGGAAGTTTTAAGAGAAGCAAAGAATATAACTATTCTAAACGAGAACACACCAACAGACCTAAACCAATTATATAAGTTATACGCCTACATCAGTACCAAATCGCATGCCGAAGATGAAACATATTTTGTAATGCCTTCATGATTTTAGTAATTAACGAAGTTTATTAAATAAAAATGCATTCTAGTTGAGGAATACGCATATAAAAAGGTACTTATATAATTATTTAAAAAAAATAATCTTAATAATATGTAGATAAAATAAAAATTAATCCAAACTCTACCGATAAATTTCCGCAAGTTGTTCTGGGATGTTTTCTAAATGTTTTAAGATAAGGAACCTATGGTCCCCGGTGGGTCATTAGCAAGTAAATTCATTGTTTTGGTTTTGAATAACTCAACCACCTTTATATCAGATTACACGAAATATGAATCCTTCGAAATTATACTTTTACATTCTTTAAAGCAATTTGTTCAAAATGTCAACTGACAATATCACAACAAACTTCACAGGACTGTCGCTCACGCTTTACCATCCTAGAAGATTTACGCACGTCAGCGGGTGCTGCTGTCCTAGCAACCAAACCCATACACGTTTCAACAGGAATGACGTACACCAGGTTCTTCACGTGACCCCAGAATTCAAAATCCATGGGTGTGAGATCTAATAATTTAGCTAGCCATGCAGCTAGACCGCCGCGACCAATTCACATTGGCTCAAAATTTTCGTGTTTGTACTTCCTAACATTCACTGCAAAATATGTTGGCGCCCAATCTTGCTGAAACTACATAATAAGGTGGTTGATTTCAAAATGAAAAAATGAAATTATTTGATAAAGAGATACAGGAGACCATGGATTAATTATATCAAAACACTCAGAAAACTTCCGTGAACGACTTGTGAAAGTATGTCAATAGAGTTTGAATTCGCCCTGTATTACAAATATACCTCATTACAAACCATTAAGTTTCATTTAAGGATTATATGCAATGATCCAAATTCTTATCCAACGGAGTGATGAGGACTTTATGTCCAGAAAGGATCCCGATACTCTATATGATACTCATTGGGATAGAGAGACAGTCAAAACACGACTAACAAGTGAGAAAAGAAATAAAAAGTCCCCGCTTCCAGAGATCGACCTGTGCTTCAAGACGTAATCAGACGTCTAGTTGTCTGATATACCAGGCTTAGAATGATATATTTATGAGGAAATAATAGGCGAAATGCCTTCATAACATTTATCAACTGCCAGATATCTTCTGTTCGACATGATTACTGGTATCATGAGCATAACAATCATTCACATGCGTTTCTGTTAAGCTTATTCATGTACCAGGCTTATTATGGAAGGTGAATGGAACATAAATGTGTGTTCGACCATCGAACTCGATCGATCGGCGGTTAACTCCCAAAGTGATTATCAAAGTTAAGAGCTGAGTCTAAACTTTCCCCTTGAGGTTCACCTCATATTTATAATATAAGCCTTTGATAACTCTACCCTCCATTCTCTGATCCTAGACATGTAAATTAATCTAAACCTACATGTAATCTCTATTATTAACATTCTCTGTGCTTTATCTCTTTTAAAATTAATATCTTAAAGCTTCATCAAAATTAAAAGTAATAAGATATTTTGAGAGTATGATAAATACATTTTCTTCTTATTATTCTTCATCACGGTATAGGCTTATTTGATAAACACATAAAACATAGCTATTCCATCTTTAATAATCTTTAATACAGGGCTAATTCAGAAAGAAGGAACAGATTTCAAACACTTATTTCTTCCAAACTACAAAAGATAGAAACACAATTCCAACGTTCCTGGAAAGAGGAAAGTTTGAAGTTCCAATCACGGCCGAATTTCGCTAACCACGTCCGACGTTACCTGAATAACACCATTCCCGGACTTTGGATTGGAAAAGGAGGAGCAGAAGATCCATTTCATCGCCGGTGGCCTCCCAGATCACCAGACCTAATCCCATGTGATTTCTATCCGTGGGTTTTATGTAGGCCTACAATACCGTGTTCTTTTATCCCCCCTATGTCTGATACCTTTGGAAATCTGCGACATTGAATTGTTGAAGCTGTGAATTCGGTAACTAGAGACCAGCTGAATCGTGTTTGGCAAGAAAAGAGCCACCGTTTTGATATTTGTCATGTAACACATGTTGCTCATATTGAATGGATAAACTAGTAAAATTTAAACTTTTCTCTTTCCAGGAATGTTGGAATTGTGTTTCTATTTGTTTGTAGTTTGGAATAAATGAATATTTGAATTCTGTTCCTTCATTTTGAATAGCCCTGTATATAAGAAATACTATCTATTAAATATCCAGAATGATCCTTAATGTTTATATAAACATATAAAAATTGATTTGACTGTTAAGTTTCATTAATGTAAACAACAATTATAATAATGGAAAAAAGGCAAGAAATAAGTTTGAACAAAGGAACTCCATATATATTAACTTAGTTTAACCCATCACCTAATGGGTAATTTTTACATGTCAAAAAAAAAAAAGAAACATGGATTGAATATCATTGCCTCAAACCATTTGTTTATTAATTCTCATTTTGTAGTACAATGAAAATAAATCGGTGAATTTATACAGAATATTCAGTAGAAATTCTCATTGCAGTAGAATCAATGAAACATTCTAGCACTGTATGATCTTAAATGTTAACGAAACAATATAAAAGTATTAATTAAAAAATATAAACAGAGGAAGAATAATAAAACAATGGAGGGTCATAGGTGAGGAGGAATAGAAGATAAGAAAAATGACGAACAAAAATAGAAGAATGTAGGGACTATTAATTTGAATCATACAATTCATTGTATGAGAAATATGTATGAAACTTACTGAAACGCATTAAATAATTCAAATTCAATTTAAACGTATTTAGAAGTCTAGAGAAATTCAATGACATAAATACCACAAGTTTCAAATTACATACCACGCATGCCAAGACTCGCATGCCATAACGCCATATGAAGCCTTGCTACTAATTTACTGGTGCAATTTATCAAAGGAAATCTCTACCACACGAAACGATAATGCTTCTTCCAAAGTACCAGTAGAACATGCAAACTTACTCCTTAAATCCTTTCTCTTAAATTGCTTCCCTCACAATTTTCACTCAGTAATTTAAACTTATTACAATTAATTGAAATTTTGTTTTCGATAGCAGTTGTTTTTCATTTGTAATTCAATATTTACAATCAAAATGTGTAAGTACACAATTTAAAGGAACAAACCAACTTCTTTTTTGTTTCGTCACGATTTAGGCTTTTTTCTAGCCTGTTCCGGCTCCAAATTGCTAATCTTTCCATCTGTTCTTTGGTCATCCCAAACTTCTTCTTCATCTTGGTGAATCGTTAAATGCTGCTTTCGGTATTCTGTTCTAGTCATCCTTGCTAAGTGATCTTTCCAGTTGTTCTGTATTTCACTATTGTTGTGTTTAATTCCTCTACTTTCAACAAATCAATAATTAATGTAATTTTAACAACATTACAAAATCATATTAATTTTTCATTCCTCAATGACATGAATGGGGATTGCGAAAGGTGCATGGAAGCTTCTTGTAGGATAAACAGAGGGAAAACTCCCAGTTGGTAGACCAATAATGAGGTGAGAGAAGAACATTAACCATGATTTGAGGGAAGTTTATTATACAAGGGTGATTGGAAAACATTAGCTCAGGACAGAGAAGTATATAGAGCCTATGTTCGCGTGGCCATGAACCTACGGGTTCGGTATTCCCAGTGAGATAGTTAATTATAGAACTAAGTATTCGCAGCACCATGGGACTTTACAAGCCTATATCCTCTGGTTGAGTGGCCTGTAGGCAGGGAACACTGCAACCTAATTCACTCACACACACACACACACACACACACACACACACACACACACACACACACACACAAGAGAGTCACAAAGTGCCCGGAATTCCAGGGACTAGTTAGCAGGATGCCAAGGGTCTGGCTGACAACAGCATGTAACACATGGTGAGGGACGTATATCTGGACGTATATTACCTAGCTGAGCATTGACATATTATACTTTGGGAAACATTTAAGATATTTTCTTCCAAACTTTCATAACTCTATCTGCCCAAGCCGCCACTAATGGAGAGATCACTGGAAAAATGGTATGCTGGCAAAACTCTCATTAATGTCAATCACTAAAAATTTTGCGAAGTTGTCAGCATTTCTCTTTTAAGTATATTCTCTCAGTTTTTATCAGTATTTTTATATTGAGAAAGACGGCAACTCTGTAAACAATTTGTCTTTGGCACGTGCTTACAAGGGTATGAGTTGGGTTTAGATAGTAGAAAGGGAGCGTTAGAAAGAAAACATTTTAAGATTTGTCTTTCACTATACCAAATGTTATTCTTTTAGACAAAACTACTGTCGTTTCATAAAATGTGTGTGTCTTTCTAATGCTGTCCAATGCATTTTTTGCGTGAATTGGGTTCTGCGCTGGGCGGATAGATGGCGTTAATGTGGTCTGTGTTCAATTCACGGACCAATTCGGGAGGAAATTATTCGCAGATGATGAATTATTGTGTTGTCTACTGAGAGGAATGTAGGATGAGTGTCTCTTTATGTATTTGTGTACTGTAAAGTATGCTGTATGAGGGATTATGATGATGATGATGAAGAAGAGAAGGGAGAAGGTGAAACCCGGTTAAATTGTAATAAAGAGACCTTGTTGGGCTTGGTTATAGTTCTTTTCTAATAACACATGATGGGCTCAAGTAATCACGTAGCTCATTTACATTTGATTTAGAATTGATTTAATTCCTAACAGTTTTATCATGACGCTTAACCCACTAGTAATGTGTTATTTGTTACAAAGATTACCCTTTATTTTACAAACTTCAATATTCATTAACATAAATGTTAATTATAGAGCCCCACACTGTTTAACATCTATACAGCAGACGCGAACACCATAATCGAGGAAAACTCAAAAGCAAAACAAATCTTATATGCAGACGATATGGTGATAGGAGCAACAGAAAAGGAGGACATACAAAAAGCAATAAAAAGATTAGAGATCTGGGCACAGGAGAACAACGTGCAGATAAATGAAGAGAAAACAGTCCTGATGAAATTTAGAAAAGGGGGAAAATCAACATCAAAAGACAACATAACGCTACTCAATCAACCACTACAAAAAGTGGGAAAATACAAATATTTAGGATTCACTCTACAGACAACAGCAACGTCCTTCGGAATACACATCCAAGAAAGAACAGCGGCAGCCATCCGAACATACAATATCCCGAATCTGGCCAACTTATCGACAGGTACAGCAATGCAGTTATTCAAAACGAGAGTGGCACCAGTTATAACATATGGGACAGAGATAATTTGGGAAAAAACTTAAGTTCGAAGATCTGATAAGAATAGAAAAAGTCAAAGCAATGTTCATGAAACGGATCCTGAGAATAGGAAAAACAGCGCCATCTCGTTTTGTTTACGAACTCATGAGAGAGACCTACTTCATAGAGGACATAAGAACACACTTCTATCTACAATCCACAGAACCACACCAGAAATTAATAAGCATCAGAAATAGGAAGAAGAAGGAAATAGACATAGATTTCTACACCACAACTGCCATGCTAGACGACAGATGGACCAGAGAGTGCAATCCCCAGAGACACGTCACAACACAACTCGCAGTACATGGATTTCATAACAAAATATGTATAAACAAGAAATTCCACGAGCCGACCGAAGAATGCAAGTGTGTGTTATGTGGACAAAGATGTAGGAAACACATCATAACATGTGCGAAAAGAACAAAAACTATCACAGACTACAGTAAAGACTGAACCACCACTAATGCTTAACCTGAGTGCACATTTCCTATCATTATTATTAAATGTTAATTATAAAATTGCTATCTGGTAAGCCAGTTCATCCTCAACTGAATTATTAAACTTCAACAAGTTATTCCAATATCGAGACCTTTCAAAAAACAATGCTTCATCTTCTGCATTTTAATTGGTACTGATGGTGTTTTATAGGTTTTATAACGGATTTATGTCTGCGGGTATGTTCTCATTGAGTATATCTTTATTCTTTGCCTCTTTTAGAATCTCTCTGTCATCAAGAATGCCGATCCTGTTATTATACTCTCTGTGTAGTACTGACATACAGTTATCGATTTTTTTCGAACTGATGACACGTTTCTAGTATGTCGTTTGGAAAAACTTGATTTTTCTTCATTATTAATATAATTTTTGAAATGTTCAGAATATCTTGTGTTGAAATTTCTTGTCAGGTCATCAGTTCGAAAAAATTGATAACCCTATGTCAGTACTACACAGAGAGTATAATAACAGGATCAGCATTCTTGAAGACTTAGAGATTCTAAAAGAAGCAAAGAATAAAGACCTACTCAATGAGAACGTACCCGCAGACATGAATCCGTTATACAACCTATACAACATCATCAGTACCAGTTAAAATGCAGAAGACGAAACATTGTTTTAGAAAGACCTCCATATTGGAATAACTTGATGAAGTTTAATAGTTTAGTTGAGGACGACTGACTTACCAGGTACCAATTGTATAATTAATATCTATTTCTAACCTCAACTGTGCTTTAATATGAATATCAAAAGTGGTGATCATTAACATAGGTCGATTTCAGTTTAGTTCGGGACTTCATGCTAATAATAAATAATTGCTCGAGATTTTGTTTTATGCACACTTTAAGACAAAATAAAATGATAAGACTCCACAGAACAAGTGTCGTTCGGTAGACTAAGACAGGGCTTCAATGTAAATGAATTCACACTAAAACTTTTGTATTTTTCATAAGTAATGCCACGAGTGATTTCCAAATTTATCCAGGTAATTTGGAAATAAAGAGCGGCATTTGTTAGGACTATTTAACGAATAAAATTAAGCTGTTTATTCACAAATCATTATTTGAATATAGTTATTTTAAAATATGTATATATTTAATATAAATGGCGATGTTTGAAAACAAATGAGAAACTTTTGTTGTGCTTCATTTGTTCATCACTGCAACAATATCATATTATTTATTACCAAAAGATCGCAATATTGTAAGAATGCACCCTAGTGGAAAAGTGTTTATAATCAACATTATAGGTTGTTAATTAATTTCTGATGCCCTATGATGTAAATATGTCAATTATATTTTTCTGGAAGAAGAAAGTGCAAGCAGTGGTTTATTTTGTTTGTGGTATAATCAATTGCTACAAATGTTTTTTATTATATCCCGCAAGCACTATCTGGTTACATTCGTGCACTATATACACAATCAGGTAGCCACATTCTAGAATTCTTACATCTTAATATATAAACTGTTATATTCAACGTATTTCTTAGAGAGTCAGTTACTGCAAAATAATGCTAAGACCTATTCAGAATGTTAAAAAGGAGGAGCTTGATTTTAAGGTGATGAAATTAAATTGATAAAATCGAGGTTAAAACGATTGTGATTGGTTGTAAATCAAAATTTGATTGAAATGTGATTGGACATTGACTCCCATTTGGGGCATGACTTAAATAGCCATTGATACATGTGGATGATGCCATGCACAAAATCAATCCCAACATTCTCTCCAAATCTTCCCACTTTTTTACTTTTTTATCATAAGATGTATGCTGCCTCATTATTTCAAAGACTCGGTATAAATTACTTTTTCGTACTTGTCGATTTTAGAACTATAGTTTCTACAAATATACCTTCATATATAAAAAATGAGTGTAAGCCTATATGTCTGTCCGCCCTTAGACTCAAATAACTACTTGACCAATTTTAGAGTTTTTTTTCCATCAATTAGAGAATTTTGCTGGGACAGTTAACGTATATAACATGTAGTACTATTGGCCGATAGCGAGGAGATACTAAAGGACAACACACACACATCATTGAGTGACATAAGAAATTAGGACTGGAAATAAATATCAATAAAACTAAACATATGGTCACACGTAGAAATACATTATATAATGGAAATGGACTGCTAATGACAAATGAGGAAAATTTTGAGGAAGTGGTTGAATTCAAATACCCACCTAGGAACAATAGTCACAAACAAGAATGAGATGCACTAGGAAATTTAACGTAGGCTCAATTATAGAAATGCGTGTTATTATGCATTACAGAGACTCTTGGCTTCCCAACTCCTTTCTATAACGATAAACTGAAAATATATAAAACTATTATTCTACCAGTTATATTATATGGATGCGAAACAAGAACTCTTTTACTTTAAGGGGGGAAAGGGGATTACGAGTATTTGGGAATAAGGTTCTTAGGACTAATTTGGACCAAAGAGAGATGAACAGACATGTGAATGGAGAAGACTATATATCAGTGAACTAGATGATCATTATAAGAAGCCAGATAAAATAGATTAGATTAGATTTATTTAGCCTGGTAGAGTTAAGGCCATGTGATAATCTCTTCTACTCACCAGGACAAACATATATTACATCAGAATATAACAATCTCAATTAACTCTAATATTAAACACTAAATAAAATTTGATCAAAAAGGTAATATCTATTATATTAGATCTATAATGCAACCAATTAATGTTAGTTAAAATTAAGACTAAAACTAATAATAAAATGTATACTAGCAAGACATATTAAATTGTCCTTGTCTAATTTATATAAAAAACAAAGAAAAATAATGGGATATAGAAAACCAATTTTACGATTATACAATATTTAAAACAAAAGAAATGAAAATATTTGTAATTCTTAATATTATTTTCAAAAATAATTTAATTTGGTAATTGTTAAAAGAATACTATCAGTGAAGTGTATAAGTTAGTTTGTTATTAAATAATTCTATAGTTTGTTTTTAAGGATGTTATAGTTTGACAGTCTCTGACATAGGGCGGAAGGGAATTCCATGTTTTGGTAAGTGAGACCGTAAAAGATAATGGATAATATACAAATAAGAACAGTTAAGTCTCGTAGACTGCGATAGACAGTACATGTGGCACGAATGGGGAATGAAATAAGTGAATGGAAGCTTCTTGTAGGAAAACCAGAGGGAAAACGCCCACTTAGTAGACCAAGAATGAGGTGGGAGAATAACATTAACTATGATTTGAGGGAGGTAGATTATACGGGGAATGATTGGAAAGCATTAGCTGTTTGGAAAGCTTATGTCCACGCGGACATAAACCTACGGGTTCAATAGTGCCAGTGAGAAAGTAAGTTAGTAAGTAAGTAACATGTTACCCTACGTCCTGAAGGCCTGAGCTAAAAAAGGGCATCTCTGCACTACAAAAGTTTGTTTTTGGATGCCTAAATGGCCTACATTGCCTAAACCATAACATTTACACTAAATTAATCTATACAGATTTTAAGATATCAACCTGCAGGAAGAAGAAGACCAGGACGTCCACTCAAAAGACTTCTGGATGGTGTTTCTCTTGAGGCCGAAACAGGTCAACAAAAGGCCTAAATTCGTGAATGTACTATGATGATACTATGATGATGATGGTAATCTATACAGAATTGAACATCTCAAAATATTCTACAAAATTCCACGACAGCAAGTATCTATCTTTTACGGATAACTTACAAGAAACATTTGTTTTGTTTTTCAGATCATTTATGCCAAGAAGATCGGGATAAATAGATTCTCGAGAAACGCCGGGTAATCAGCACAATTACGGTATAACGAATAATTATTTTTATTTATCAATTAAACATAAAAACACATTTCATTCATTTAGGCGTAGCAGCGAATGCTTTGTATTAATTATTTTTGTCTGACAGTTATTGATGTCAAGAAGATCGGAAGTAAGTAGATTCCCGGGTAACGCCATGTTATCAGCACGTGGTATCTAAATATATTTACGATACACATTATAATTATATTTCTTTTTACATTTCAACTAAACATAAAAACCCATTTAATTTATTTAGATATAGGAGCGGATGCCGTGTATTAGCTAGTAGCCTAATATGTGACTAATTTTACACTCCATGTAGATAAAAGTAATATAAGCCTATGTATATTAGTATTGAACCTGAAATAAAAAAACAATTATTTAATGATCTTCTAAAAGATCATCATACTAACTCCGGCCTTGAAAGCCTAAGTCAATATACAAGTATTTATTGTTATTTTTAATTTAATAACACTTTTTTAATACATTTTTTTCCTGTAAAATACTTTCAATGGTTGAGTGGAAGTAAATACATAATGATCTCATTTCCGCCAACTTAAATAACATTATTATTATTATTATTATTATTATTATTATATTATTATTACTATAATTACTTTTTATTATTATTATTACTATAATTACTATTATTATTATTATATTTATATTATTATTATTATTATTATCATTATCATTAATACTTTTCCAGCGGTAATCATTTGCACGTAGTTTAACCCGTTACATTGTTTTTTAATCTAAATATATTCAGTCCATTCGAATGAACATTTATTATTTGAACATGAAATAATCTCCTCAAAATCCTTGATAAAGAACACTCTTTCCAATCGACAACCACTTTCCTAATGCCATTGACACAATAACACGAAACATTGTACTTCGTGTCATGGATACAATCGAAAGATTAATTTTATATAGGTAGATATGAGAATATTCATACATGATAACAAAAAAAATATATTTTATATTGTTTACGTAAGTAGCACGATTGTATGTAGATATGTAAATGTTGTAAACATATCACTTTTCTAACAGATTTCAGGGATTTCTATAAAATACGGAGGGCATGTTTATTCAGAAATGTTAAATTGATACTAATTTCAAAATGTACTAATTAAAAATGTTCGATCTGATACAATATAAAATAACGAAATGGCCTGCTTAGCATAAGCAGATACTTATGTGGCAGAAGATCCTATTAACAATTTCTGTCAACTGCCCTGCAAGCCTGTTGAAACAAGGCCAATGTGTATAACTGAATGTATTAGTTCAATTCCAGAGTATAGAATCGCAGGAAGAAACTTTAGTTCGAAAGAGTTATAAACAAGTAATGTATCCAGAGTACCATGCCTCTAAAGTAGAAGACACGGCGTGTAAAAGAAAACTGTTTTCACCTTTCAATAAATCAATTATTAAAATACCATTATTAAGTTGGTGTTTTTACTTGATTTATAGATGTCATAAGAATTGGGGGTAGTTGTTTGGGTTTATTGGTGAATATGAGGCGATACTAGAAGAACAATAATATATCATTAACTCATAACTAAGTAACTACCTCACTGGCACTATCGAACCTGCAGGTTCATGGCCGCGCAGACATAAGCTCTCCATTCATCCATATCCTGAGCTAATGTTTTTTTTTCAATAATTTCCGGGTATAATGTATGTATAGCATTAACTCATACATTTCAAATTTGAGAGTTGGCTCTTTTTTTTGCAGAACCTGATCCAATTATTCCATCCACTTGTTATCAAGCATATTTGTCTTTGCATAAGATTTAAAATCATGTATTTTTATTTTCATGTCAGCTTGTTTGGATTCCAATACTTCCAGAAAAACAAATATACTTGGAAACTCGAAGCGAGATGATAATGGAAAAATTCAAATGCCACAGGCCAAATACTCTTTCAGTTGAAATAACCTAATACAAAAAAAAGCTGTATAAAATCTTATAATATATAAAAATGTTGTTCCACTCTTCTCATAAAAAAGAAGCTATTTGATATTATTCTGTTAGTTGAAGTAATAATAAATATGTATAATTTTTTTGTGATTTTATTAACATTTAGCTATAATTTAATTTTTCTCAGTTCAAATTATCTTACGACCTGATTCATTCTTTGCAAAATGCGGTCTAATTCTTATTTAAAATGTATCAAGAGTTTATTATATGATACGTAAGGATAAAATAAATACTTCAGGAAAATCTGGAAGTGGATCAACCTTAGTGTAGAATTACACGGTGGCGGAGGAAGGAAATTGGCCACTGAGTGCAAATAATAGATACTCAAAGCAAAATCCCTGCAATTGTCCGGGGGCAATTTAATTTTTAATAAAATTTAGAAAATACTTATATTTTTACTGAGATCTTGGATACGTACCATAACCTTCTTAGTAAATAAGATTACAATTTGAATACAGTCTTTATAACTCGAAATGAAAATTTTATCCCGTAGTTTTAGGTAGTTATTACAGGAATTAAATTTTAATAAATCAAGGAGTTCGACAAGGGTGTACATTATCACCTACATTGTTTAATATATATTTTCACGAGGTTATATGAAAATGGACAAAATCGAATCCAATAGGAATGCAAATTAATAAGGAAATTTATATGAATATGTCAATGTATGCAGACGATCTGGTAATAAAAAGCCAGAGAATGATTTTCAAAGAGCCATTTACACTTTGAATCAATTAGGACTCTATTATAATCTTAAAGACTCGACTTAAAATGCTAAAATTGTAACTTTTCAGGGCAAAGTGCCAGTCAGAGCAAAAAAAAATAGTAATCAATAATGAAATAATAGAACAGATAGCACACTTCAACTATCTTGGTTCAGATATAACATATAGCTATGATTCGGATATACTTAATAAATTAAACTGATATCAAATTATGTGTGTCGCCATAAGAAGAACCCTCCGAAAGACTCGAAGAGAAACTCGCTCAGGTTTAATAAAATTATGGCTGTTCCTGTTCTTTTATATGAATCTGAATCTTGGGTAGTTAGAAAGATATCTCACACATTCAAGCAACTAAAATGAATTTTTTACGATCCGTAAAAGGATGTACACGCATGGATAGATTACATTATGAATCAGTAAGAAATGAACTGGAGATAGTTTCAATACTCGATAAACTAGAAGAGTATAAATGTCGATGGAAAGTGCATTTAGACAGAATGGACAATACAAGATTTCTCAAAACGATCAACACCTAGAAACCGCATGGAAAAAGTTCTTTGGGACGGCCAAGGAAACGATGGACTTGAGACCGGAACAGGTCGCATTGCCTAATCCTGGGAAGGAAGAAGAAGAATAAGAAGAAGAATTTCATAGTTAATTTGTGTAGTATTATGAGGGCATTAACTGTTCAAGAAAACAGAAAGAAAGTCGTACTCCTAATGGTAAAAATGAGGCTCAGTGCTTTAAAGTGGAATAGTGTGTTAAATAAATCAGACCTTAGGAATATATATATATATATATATATATATATAATTCTCCTAATTCAAACTACCTTCATTTCAATCATTCAGCTAACAAAATTAATGCAAATCCCCCTCTACTATATTCTACGTTAAATCCAGAAACCAGTTCCGATTCTCCCTCTTAATTTCCCAATATGTAAAATATCTGTCACAACACCAGTATAGTTTTTCTTTCTGAATATTTTTTAAATTTATTTCTTCTCTAATGTCACCAGGTTGTCTTTTATGACATTTCTAGCTTTCTCCCCTGGCATTGGCGGAATTGTAATTCATTTCTTAGGTTGGGGCACCTGGAAGGCGGAATTACGTTACCCCGATGATATGATGTGTGATAAATGATAATGAAGCGCCAGGAGTGTTCTTAACCTAAATTCCAGACCATGGGCAACTACAGGAATACTTCCCTTTAAGAAAAAATCCTATGGTCTGACCGGGAATCGAACCCGGGAGCTCTTGATTAGTAGTCAGTAACGCTGACCACTAGCCCATGAGGCTGGTCATATTGAATATTTTATTATTAGGATTACTTGGCTGCATTTTTGTATGCAAATGATTCATTCTTATATCTACAGTCAATTTCTTACCCTAAAATTTTAGAATTTGATTTGGTAGACCTATAAAACTTCCATCCGCTTTCCAGATGGAAATTCTGTACATATTCGTAATTAACATTTGGTCTTATTATTGGAGAATATAAAATACTTCCATTAAAAAATTAATTTTCATTATTAAACTAGTTTATTTGATTATATTTGGGAGAATTTCATCAAAAAGCTTTTAAAATGGTGTCTAAAAGTTTAATTTAAGATTTTTAAATTCATTATGTTTATGTATTTTGATTTTGGACGTCTGTTCTCAAGGAACACGCTGACACGTTGTTGCTACAATGAATAATTACGTTTACATTACGTAGTTTGTAGACAATGACAGGCGTTCTACATAATCATGGATATTCAATTAAACCTTCATTGTTTCACGCCTACAACGATAAGATGTGTACTTAAGTTAGGGAGGCAAACTTCCATTAAACTGTCTATACGAGGGCACTGCAAACTATTCAGTAATTTCAGGTGGGGAAAATTGAATTTCATCACCAAGATTATAATGACTATAATGCAATTTTAAATCGCTTTGGAATTACATTATTCTAACTTCTGTAAAATGAAAGTATCATTCTCTCAAAACCTCTATTCATAGGATACACATTAAATTAATTTCGGATCCGATCAGTGAATGCTACATGTTCTCCTTCTTCACTTCAAAGTTAAAGCCAATTAGGCCCGTCCCGGTTTCACACCTTTTGAGACCATAGTTTCAATGGTCTACCCAGATAAAAATACATTAATAGCATAGGTTAACTGGAGACTTTTTATACATTCTTCTTCATATTATTATTCTTAAATTGCACTACATCCCAATAAGGACCTTTGCCTCTTCAGCGAGCCTCCTCTAGACATCCCTCTCCATAAAAAAGCCTTTCCAATGGTTTATTTGACTTTTATAAGATCCTGATGCACACAATCCCACCATCTATTCTTAGGTTGTCTCTTAATCTGGTTCTTTGAGGTTGTGGACAGACGATTTGTTTTCTTTTTCGTCTTATTTGTTATTACAGCCCGAGTGGGCCTTGACCTGCTCTATGGCATTCTTCCATCCTTCTCTATCCATCGCCAACCCCTTCAAGTTATTTATTCCAAATCCTTTCACGTCTGCATGCACACAATTGCACCATATTATTCTTGGTCTTCCTCTTTGACATATGTAGAGTAGACCTAACTACAGCTACTAGCTCAGGAATATAGGTTAATGGTGGAATATCCTTGTAAAATGGCAGTCTATAAGGTTTTTTTTTATGATGCGGTCAGTATCTCCAGAAAAAATACTCGAGTTCCCGTTTTATGTCTTTATTTTCTTGACATTTATGTTGGTACTTGCATTTTTACTTAACACAGCTGAAATTCTCTTCTTAATCAGATAACATTTTTTCTCTTTTTTCTCTCCTTTTATAACCCTCCATTTTCTATATTTTTACTAGCTAATACCGGCGTGCGCTGCTACGCCTAAATAAATGTAAATTAATGTGCTTTTATGTTTAGTAGAATAAGTAAAAGGGAAAATAATTATACATTTATATTCTTTAGATACCTTGTCGGCGTTGCCCGGGAATCGACTTATCCCAATCTAATTGACATAAATGAGCTAAAAGACAAAATTCGTTGTTGTGAGTTATCCTTAAAAGAAACCCGCCATGTGCTGCTATGCTTGCACAGGAATCTACATACTTATCTCGATCTTCTTGGCATCGATGAAAGACAAAAATGGTTATTGTGAGTTATCCGTAAGAGATAAACATATGCTGTCGCGGACTTTTATTGTAGAGCTTTTTGAGATATTCAATTCTGTGCACATTAATTTTGTGTATTTGTTATGGTTTAGGCAGCGTAAGCCATTTAAGCGTCCAAAGAGATACTTTTTTTTCACGTTTTCCACTACAAAGGGCGATTTTAAGGGTGTAGGAGTTGAGTGTCACAATTCTCTTATAGTCTATGTTCATCCCGGGAAACTCCCGAACATTTTGCAAACAAACACCATCACAATCGTTATCAACTGTATAAAGTACGCGCATGAAGTACGAACAAACAAACAAACATTTATTTTTATATATTAGATTAATAAAAAATAAAGAAAAAATTCAGATTTGTAGATGCACTCATGCAAATTTAGTATCATACAACAGTTTTACAAGACTATTTAACTCATGCCCCAAATGGGACTCAATGGCCAATCACGTTTCAATGATTTCTATCTTATAACCAATCAGAGTCGTGTTTCACGAAATATTTATCAGTGTTATAATTACCATATTAAAGAAGGCTCCTCCTTTTTAATATTCTGAACAGGACCATTATTTTGCAGTGACCGATCCTGTGAGAAATACGGCTACCAGATTGTATGTATAGTGCATGAATGTCAACACATGCCGCATGCGAGAGTTAATATAAATACATTTGTAGCAAGTGATTATACCACCAAAAAAGAAACCACTGTTTGCACTTTTTTAAATGTATTTTCCCCAGGTAACAATCCAGAAAAATGTAATTGTCATATTTACATCATACGACATCAGAAATGAATTAATATACAGTTTGACGCGTTTCATTTTTTCTCCACTAGAGAGCATTCTTACAATATTGCGTTCCTTTGGCAATAAATAGTATGATCTCTTTGCAGTGATAAACAAAAGAAGCAAATGAAGCGTACCTATCGTTTCTCATTTGTTTTCAAACATCGCCGTTTACATTAAATATATACATATTTTAAAATAACTATAGTTAAATAATGATTTGTGAGTAAACAGCTTAATTTTATTCGTTAAATAGTCCTAACAAATGCCACTCTTGATTTCCAAATTCTCTAGATAAATTCACTCCTCACTTCGTGAGTCGTGATTTTATCGATAATTTGGAAATCACTCGTGGCATTACTTATGATAATCTGTAGCCTAATTCAATCCTCCATTTTTTACCATCTGAGATAACTAGTTAGGTAGAGAAATTTGTTCAACCTAAATAATTGAGTAATACTTTGTTTTAAGAAGGCGTTCATTTCTTATTGAAATATATGAATTTAATAGTTGACTACTGGCGGCTCCGTGCGGTTAGATGCTCGCCTCTCAGCGCTAGGGTGTCGAGATCGAGTCTCTCTCACTTGTGGGTTTCGTGGTGGACGAAACGGAGCTTGGGCAGGTTTTTCTCGGGGTTTTCTCCCGTTTTCCCCTGCTATAATTTTCATGCCACCATTTCTCCATACTCATCTCGTCCATTTCATTTCGTTCATCTCCCCCTGTTATGGTGAGTCAGGCCGGCCGGCACCATTGTCATTCACATACCTCTATATAGAGGGGTCCATCCCTCGACCTGACCTTAATTAGACAACGAGTTGACGATATTACATTAGTTGATTACTATTTGTAACAAAAAAATTAAAAATGTATGAGTATTTATAATGTCCTACCAAGACACGCGACGTTGTTTCGCGCGGACAAAATAATTTAAACAGATTAAACTCATACATTACATTTGACAAGAATTAACAGTTGTGTTTTGGAAAAGTCTTTGCAATTTGATTACGCGGCTATGCCCGGGAATCTACTTATCCTGATCTTCTTGGCATCAATGAGCTGAAAGACAAAAATGATTATTGTGAGTTATCCGTAAAAGATAGACATACGCTGTCCTCAACTTTTTTGTAGAATTTGTTTGGATATTCAGTTCTGCATACATTACCTTGGTGTATTTGTTATGATTTAGGCAGCCAAAGCCATTTAACGTTCATTTATATAATATATAAAAATGAATGTTTGTTTGTTTGTTGGTTTGTTGTTCGTACTTTATGCGCGGCCACACCGTTCATCCGAGTGTGATGGGGCTTATTGAAAAATGTTAAGGAGATTTCCGGGATAAACATAGGCTATAAGAGAGTTGTGATAGTCAACTCCTACACCCTATAAAAATAGCTCTTTGTAGTGAAAAATGTGAAAAAAGTAGCTATTTGGATGCTTAAATGGCTTATGCTGTCTAAACCATAACAAATACACTAAATTAATGTACACATAATTGAATATCTCAAAAAGCACTACAAAAAAAGTCCGCGACAGCATATGTTTATCTCTTACGGATAACTCACAATAACCAGTTTTGCCTTTCATCGATGCCAAGAAGATCGAGACAGTACGTAGATTCCTGTGCAAGCATAGCAGCACATAGAGGGTATTCTTTTACGGATAACTCACAATAACGAATTTTGTCTTTCAGCTCATTTATGCCAAGAAGATCGAGATAAATAGATTCCCGGGCAACACTGGGTAACCTAGCACAGGGGAATCTTAAAATAATTACGATATACGTTTATATTTTTTTTTATTTTACTTATTCAACTAATCATAAGTACAATAATTTTTGTCTTTCAGCTCATTTATGCCAAGAAGATCGAGATAAATAGATTCCCGGGCAACACTGGGTAACTAGCACGGGGAATCTTAAAATAATTACGATATACGTTTATATTTTTTTTTATTTTACTTATTCAACTAATCATAAGTACAATAATTTTTGTCTTTCAGCTCATTTATGCCAAGAAGATCGGGGTGAGTATATTCCCGGTAAACAGCACGGGGTATCTAAAAATAATTACGATGTACATTTTCCACATTACTTATTTAACTGAACATAAAACACATTAATTTTCGTATTTCAGCTCATTTATGTCAAGAAGATCGAGATAAGTAGATTCCCGGGCAACGCCAACAGGGTATCTAAAAAAATTAATGTATAATTATTTTTCCTTTTATTTATTCTACTAAACATAAAAGAATATCAATTTTCATGTTTTTGGGCGTAGCAGTGCACGCCGTGTAGTAGCTAATATATATTATAGATGTTAGGTGGCCACTATATATCAGGGGGAACGACTTCCCCTACCTCTTGTGTAAATTGAGATTACTACACATATAAGAAAAATGTATGTTTGTGTTGGAATTCTTGGTTAGGTCAGTTGGTTAGAGCACTAAACGTACAGAGTTTAGAGACCCGGGTTCAAATCCCGATTAAAGCATTCATTTTTCTTTTCATATATATATTAGATTATAAAGATAATAATAATAATAATAATAATAATAATAATAATAATATAATAATAATAATAATAATGTATAATAAGTAATTTTATTATTCTCAATTAACTACTATTTTTTTTCCTTTCCAGGAATACAAACTTCCTAGTGGCCACAAGACCTGACTAGTGGAGGAGGGGACTCTTCTTCTTTTTAATCTTTAACTTTTGAATCACTTTTCAGGGCGTTAGCAAGTTCCGCAGGAATTTTCGTTTAAACTTCTTACGATTCAAATCTGATGGCTGGCAACAAAGAAAGGAGTTCTTGTTGGAAAAAGTCTGCCTAACTAATTAAGGAAAAGTTGAGGACGGAGCAGTTCATGGCTTCTATGGTACATTTGCAAATGACAGTTATCTGTTCAATTTTAGAGATGTTGTGAGAACTTTATGACTAATCGTCCAAACCTCATCGTCAGTTTTATCACAGTTACTGGGAGCCACATAATTTTATACACATTTTTAAACCCACATTAGTTGTAAATAACATGCTTTTAAATCACTTAAATATTAAACCTATTAGCCAGATAGTATTTTTGTGAGATAACATTAATAAAATTCATATCAAATTCCATTGAGGTGAATAGTCATAAGATAAAAGTTTAAAATATGTACCTTTTGGCAGGTGGCATCGTCCTCAACTGTGTTCAAATATTATATTTAAAATGTTATCTGGAGTCCGTTTGGAAGCTAACTTCCATCATCAGCAGGTTGGTATCTGTTGCTAGTTGTTGTTTACGACGATATAGACTCAACGTGTCTGCTGCTCATCCTCATTCATTCCTCTATTCTTTCTTCTATTTCTCACTCCATCTATCGTTTCTAGGTCGCCTTCCTGTATCGTCCACCATCGTTGATCTAGTAACATCTTCGGTAGTGTGTCTGTCGTCAATACTTATTCAATTTTCCCCAAGCAATATGTGCTTGAATGTTTATAGGACTACATAAGAATACCTCAGACTCAAATTATAATATAAGCCTTAACTAACTAACTCATTGGCACTATCGAATCCGTAGGTTCATACCCGCGCGTACATAAGTTCTCCATATATTCCTATCCTGATCTAAACTTTTCCAATCGTTCCCTGTATAATCTACTTCCCTCAAATCATAGTTAAAGTTATTCTCCCACCTCATTCTTGGTCTACCAACCAGGCGTTTTCCCTCTGGTATTCCTACAACAAGCTTCCATCTACGCCTTTCATTACCCATTCGTGCCACATGTCCTGCCCACCGCAGTCTACGAAACTAACTGTTCTCATTATATCTGGCTTCCTGTAAAGACAATATAGTTCACTGTTATGTAGTCTTCTCCATTCACATGTCTGTTCATCTCTCTTTGGTCCAAACATTTCCTAACAACCTTATTCTCAAATACTCGTAATCTCCTTCCCTCCCTTAAAGTAAGAGTCCATGTTCCGCATCCATATAACTGGTAGATTAATAGTTTTATATATTTTTTCAGTTTAACGTTTTTTTTAAATGAGTTGGGAAGTCAAGAGTCCCTGTAATGCACAATAGCACGCATTTCCAGAATTGATCCAATGTTTAATTTCTTTGTGCATCTCATTCCTATTTGTGATTATTGTCCTAGGTATTTGAATTCAGCCACTTCCTCAAATTTCCCTCATTTGTCATTAACTGTCCATTACCATTCTATCATCATCATCAATGGCAGGCATGGATTAGGCCATTGGCCTGTTCCGCTTCAGGAAAGAAATTGATCCCTCCATCTCTTCACAGGTCTTCCTGGGTCTCTTCGCCCTGTAGGTCTGTAGTTCAATAGCTGCAGAGGTATTCTATTGTTTGGCATTCTAAGAAGGTGTTCATGCCAATTATTTTGATATTTTTGAATGGTTTCAGTTATTGCTGGTGTGTTGAGAGCTTTACGGATATCTTCATTACGCATGTGGTCATAAAGCGTATAACACGCTAAAGGTCTCAATAACTTCTTTTCTGCAGCTACTATTCAATTAATTTACCTGTAGTAAGAGTCCAGGTTTCAGAACCATAAAGTAGAGTTGGAAGAGCTATTGTTTTATAAAATTTTAGAATTGTATCTGGGCGTACTTTTCCATTGTATAATGTACTTATATGTGTACTATATATTTAGTTTTATTGATATTTACTTCCAGCCTTAGCAATATAAAACTCTTCAACAAGAAAAAAGATAGTAAACGCTGTTTACTATCTAGGTGAAAGCGTGAGTAGCTCGCGGCTGCCCCGACTGGGATCCAAGATTAGAATTTTGGGGGTCCCGAAGGGATAATGGTGGTGGACCACACTGACTTTTTTAGTTTTTTTTTCATGGTTTTCCCGTTTCCCGAATACATCCCACGAACATTCTCCGCTCCTCTTCTCTCCTTTATTTTTATTTATTTTTATTTTAATCCCACAACAGGCCTCGGGAGGCCCTTGGGGTAGTAGGAGGTTAAGGCTCCCACTTTCTCTAGACAATCGGCACTTGATGTCAGCCGCGTTGTCAGCCCTGCGTGATGGCCGCCTTTACTCCAGAACAAGCGTCAGGTACTCATTTCAGTTAGAGGCGGGAGTCGACCACAGGGGGCCATAATAGTGCCCGCCAGAAGGTGTTGGTCCGTTTAAAAATCCCCACACGGGATTTGAACCATCAGACCTTCCGACTTGTAGCGCAGTGCCTTAAACCACTACGCTACGGCGTCACGTAAAGTAAAGTGATAATACAACAGGCTCGGAGGCCCTTGGGGTAGTAGGAAGTTAAGGCTCCCACTTTTTCTAGACAATCGGCACTTTTTGTCAGCCGGGTTGTCAAACCCTGCGTGACGGCCGCCTTTACCCCCAGAACAAGCGTCTGGTACTCATTTCCGTTAGAGGCTGAGTCGACCCCAGGGCCATAGTGCCGCCAGAGGGTTTGGGTCAGTTTAAAAAATCCTGACCCCAACGGGACTTGAACCCCGACCCTCCGGCTTGTAGCTCAGTGCCTTAACCACTACGCTACGGCGTGCCCCCTCCTCTTCTCTCCTATTTTATGTAATTTCATCTTCATTCATACATTTCACATCACCCTTGATTTCATCTAATATTAGATAAAATAATGTGGTTTAGCAAACCACAGGTCTTAAAAACACGTAGTTGTGGTCATCAAATGAGGGGCGCACATGTACTTCCTCATGACTCCGAGTGTGTGCGTGTAAACTTAGGGCAGAATAGATCCAAAGGGAGCATTATAGTCCTTCATTAAGGCCCTGGGCCAGCCAAATTAATAACGTTATGAGTAATGTATAAATGCTTGATGTGTCAAAACCATGAACACCTTAACACACAATACAATACCGTAGGGCAGATTTCATTTCATTCACTATATAAAGGGGAAAAGCTTAATATATATATCGGGTTGCGGATCTAAATCAGTTCCCCCCCCCCCTCCAAGTTTAAATATGATACAACAGAGAAAACTTAAGTAATTTTAGTTGAAAAGCTTGAACTGCCTGTGACGCAAGCATTGACGAACATAGTTTGAGAGTTATATTTTACATTCAGAATTTTTAAACGTTTTCATGCGAAGGGAAAGAAACAATGGACAAGTTTGACTCATTTATTCTATCGTAGATTCTTTTTCGAAAATAAGTGTTATTGATATTCATTACTTTCATTTTTTGTACATAGTGAACTATTGATTTAAGTACTTCAATATATCTATTTAATTTCTGTATGGATGTTCATATAAAACTTCAGAAATAAAAAGTATAAAAATAAGGATGAAATGTGTGTGTTATCCAATATAAGTTCGATAAAATGCGAGATTTTCTTTTTTTTTATTTCAAACCAGTGAAAGCTCTTGTTCGGATGAGGTTGTCTACCACTTTACTAATTCATCACTTCAATATGTAGAATTACTTTTTCAACTCTGCCAATACGTCTCCCGTATGATATTTAGTCTTTATTCGTCGAAGAAATCGCTTTATGCTGTAACAAGTATTTAGGCTTGTAAGTATTATAATTTGTGGAGGAAAATTGCTTTATTTAACCCATTTGCTCACAAGACGAGGTAGACTCGCCGGCAGATAAATGACCTTCAACTTACAAGACGAGGCACACTCGCTTAATTCTGCTGTTATATAATTTTGCAATATTTTCTATATCCCTTGGCAGGGTAATACTTTGTTAACATTTATGAATAATAGAGAAATGTGCTTTTGCCTCCACCCTTATTGTGATTTCAAGTACCGTTATCTTCTGTTTGTTTTGAATGTCTAAATATAGACAATATAATTTACGGTAACTTAAATCCGGTTTTCTGGAAAAATGCATTGAGCATTAAAACCCGAAGCGAATGGTTTAAGCTGGCAGAGTTAAGACCATAAGGCCTTCTCTTACATTCAATCAGCGAATAATAAAGTCATACAAAAATTAAATAATAGTTACAAATTTAAAATATTATTAAAATATAGTCTAAGAAAAACATAATGCGGAAGTAGTCTAATATTAAATAACACTAATAAATCCTGGAATAGAAATTAAAAATTAAATAAAGTAAGAAAAGATTCCAAGAAGAATATTTATAGGTAGGCCTATATACAAAATGCTGAAATATAGTTGTTAAGCAGGTAGTATTTTCATTGTGTGGAACTCAGGTATCAGTCAAGTTGAATTTAAATATAGATAGTTATTGAGAGTCCCTGACTGGGAATTGAGTTCCATGCTCTAGTCACACATATTATGTAAGATTCAAGTATAAACATGTCCTTTTCTGTGGTATCGAAAGTATGTAAGTATCTTGCGATCTGGCGCCGAAAATTGTGATTAGCCGATAAATTCTGTAATCGCGTTCTTAAATAATTTGACAAATACGTGTGCAGAATTTGGAATATCAAAAACGTGTGAATATAGAGTTCTTTTGTCATTTAGACGTAAGTTGGTGATGGAATTTTAAAATTAATTTTACTGAAATAAGCGTCCTAAAATCTGTATGAATCATCTGTAGACCTGTGTAACAAGTTGCAATTTGACATTTACTAAATTGCGCTGTTTTTTTTTTAGTTGAGCCTCTCTCTCTCTCTAAATCATATAGAGCCAACATACTTTACTGACCAAATAAAGACGTAGTAGATGTGTTTGGATGAGTGATTAGCAGAATGCTAGACCTACTTCCGAGAAAACACAAACACTCAAGACAATATACATCAATTACTCATACACTAATACTAAATAACTGAATAAGATGCCAATGAGGTTTTCAGGGGCTATTTGGGCCTTAACGTTTCCATATTTTGTCTTACAGGAAAGATAAAATTCCGAAGAAACCTCACGTTTTCCGACCGGGGATTAAACCTACGCCCGCTGCGTCTGAGGCAATAACGTTACTCCGAGAACAGATCAGTTTTCTTGAGACAAAAAAAATACTTTAATATATTAGGTAGCTCCAGATGCATGTTATTTATAATTTATGTTATGCAAGTTACACGAGGTATCTTAAGTTTAAAAAAGACCGTGCACTTTCCCTAAGTACAATACAAAGTGTGTTAGAGATAAGTGAAGAAATTAAATTAATGCCAAAAGATTAGGTGAAGTATATTGGGGTATTTATAAGTATATAAGTATATAATTTGTATAACACATGACGGAAGAAACATACTCGTAATTGGTTGACAAAGTTCAATTTCTCGCGTTAAAAATCTCATAAATGATTAAAAATGGATTGGTAGACATAAGGTATAAATATTGACTGTTTGGTGCAATAAGGAGTTAATGAAGAAGAAAATCTAGGAATGGAAGGTACTTATTTGAGAAAAATGGACAAAAAATCTTGTCGGAAATAATAAATGAACGGATGCAGAGGAAATAATCATCGAAAGAATCGAATAAAGTTCCTTAAAATGATTGGGACATATAATGAGAACGAGGAATGATAGATGTCCAAAAAAAACAATATTCAGTTATCAATGTCATAGCAGAATAAAGAAAGGAAGGCCAGGTTCTAAGTGCAAGGAAAATGTTCTATAAGAGAAGAGAACCAGAGGACTAGATTCGAAAGAAGCTATGAATCGAAATAATTGGAGACCAGAAGTCGGAAAGAGTCCATGGCAATAGAAACTTATAATTGTTTATACCATTTGAGCAAAACCAAAAATAAATAAATATATATATATATATATATATATATATATATATATATATATATGAGACATGGATTACCGCTGTGGTCTCGAGGTAGCGTGCTGCCTTGTTAATAATAATAATAATAATAATATAATAATAATAATAATAAAATAATAATAGCTTTATTTTACCTGGCAGAGTTAAGGCCTTAAGGCCTTGTCTACCACTCAACCAGGTTTAAAAAAAATACAAAAGAAAAGTCTTAAATCTAAATTACAATATATATATAACGATTACAAGTTATGAATACAATACAATTAATATTTATAATGTATTTTGATTTACTCTAAATTTAACGAATTAAATATATAATATGTACAAGATATATAAAAAAACCAGGAAAAGATTAATGACATAGTATAAATTAAATAAATAGAGAAAAATTATTATTAGACAACAGGTAACTGTATAAGCGTGACTTAAAGGTGCCAAGTGTGCGGCAACCCTGATATCTTGAGGAAGGAGATTCCAGGAGCGGGCGGAGGCTACTGTGAAGGAAGTAGAATAGGAGGAAGTGCTATGAAGAGGAATTGTTAGCAGACTGCTATCTTGTGACCTAGTGTCAATATTGTGGTAGGAGGATAACTTCTCAAATCTGGACGCCAGGTAAGTAGGAATGTAGGAATTCAGAAGCTTGAAAAGTAGCGAAAGAGAGTGCAATTTACGTCTGTCAGTATGACGGAGCCAAGAGAGGTTATTAAAGTGTTCGGAAATATGGTCATAACGGCGGATATTGAAAATGAATCGAATGCAAGCATTATGACACGCTGCAGTCTCTGCGACAAGGCATAGTTTAGATCATTATATATAATGTCACAATAATCGAAGTGTGGTAACACAAGATTCTGCACTAGGATTTGTTTTAAACGAAACTGGGAGAAAATTCTTTTAAACGTCTAAGATAATGTAAGATGGAGAAAGTCTTTTTACATATGTGTTTTACTTGTGTTTGCAGGTTAAATTTGCGTCTAGATGTAGTCCAAGATCTATTACTGAAGAAGAATAAGGGATAATTATATTATTTATAGTAATGTTTGGAAGTGTAGATATGTCAAAGGTTGTAAGCAGTCTTTGTTGTCCTATTAGAATTACTTGTGACTTGTTAGGATTTAGATTTAGACCGATACTTGAAGACCAGTTAAAGATGGATATGAGATCGTCATTCATTTTCATCAAGCTGTTATAGAGAGAATGAGGAGGCGAATGTAGGTAAATTTGGAGATCATCAGCATAGAGGTGATAACGGCAGTGCTTTAGTACAGTTGGCAAATCATTTATGTAGATTGAGAAAAGAAGAGGTCCGAGAACACTGCCCTGGGGGACTCCAGCCGGCACGTTACGCCAAGTCGAAGATCTAGAGTTTAATGAAACGTATTGTTGACGACCGTGCAGGTATGAGTCGAACCAGGATACAGCGCTGTCAGACAAATGTAGGTGCTTTAGCTTTATCATAAGTAAGTCGTGGTCTACTGTGTCAAAAGCTTTGCTGAAGTGAAGTAAGGTTAAAGGAGTCAATTGACGTCTGTCCACGGCTTCACGAATATCTTCGGTAATTTTTAGCAAAGCTGTGGTTGTGCTATGACCAGATCTAAAGCCGGATTGATAAGGATCAAGGAGGTGATTTTCTTGGAGATAATCAGTCATTTGCTTATGTACAATATATTCCAGGGCTTTAGATAATGTCGGAAGGATGCTAATCGGTCGGAAGTCATTACAGTTAGTAAGTGTACTTATTTTTGGTATAGGCCGAACTCTAGACTGTTTCCATACAATAGGGAAGATAGAAGTTATAAGGGAAGCATTGAAAATATGAGTCACTGTGGGTAGTATAATGTCAATGATTTTATTTAGCATTAAAATGCTGATGTTATCTGTTCCTTGCGCATTGGATTTAATCCGCTTGAGTGCTTTTTTAACGTCTATAGGCGAAATGTCGTAAAAGTCACAGTGGGCTTCGATACCCGGCCGGGACACTTTTCTGGGTGAGGGTTTTATCGAGGTTTTTCCTCATCTGTAAGATAAATGTCAGGAAAACTTTAACACCCAAACGATCCCCGAAATCATATGGCCATCATCATCATCACCCGTCACCGGTGTGGAAAGCAACGGGAAGCTACCACACCTGTAATTCCCTTGTAAAGCTGCAAGCATAGCACGAAAATGCTATGACTGCAGTGAAGGACCTGCCTTCGGGCATAATTACTACGGATGGATATATGACATAAGAAAAATAAATACTCGGATGGGACTTGAACCCGGACCTCTGGATTTATATTCCAGTGCGCTACCGAGCAAGTCTAGTACAAACATTCATTTTTCTTATATTATATTCTAATTATTACCAGATGCAGTGGGAACTCGGTCTCCACTGCCATCTGGTAGCTTCTATCACAAGTAAGCAAATTAAAGATAATATTTTTACTTCATAGCAGTGACACTTTGTCGATGTCATAATTAAACTTTTGACATTGAGCAATCTAAGCTTAATATGACATGATTATATATATATATATATATATATATATATATATATATATATACACACACACACACACACACGCACACACACCACGCACGCACGCACGCACACACACACACACACACACACACACACGCACACACACACACGCACATAAATTCAACAGATTTCTTTGGCTATGATTGCTCCAAAGATATTTCTTCATTTACATCTATATTGCGATTATTTTTTTCCAATAAATGTCTTGGATAGACTTCAGATCTTTTTGCAAGTCCTCTAACCATCTTATCGCTGGTCTCCCAACTCTTCATATTATTTAAAGCGGATCTGTGTATAAGGAAATATATATATATAGGGAGTCTTAGGAAAATAATATGAAGGTATGGAGAATAGGACAGGATATAAAAATGAGAAAAAGATACTGCAGAAGACATAACTTGTGGCAGACAAAATGTTTGGCCTAGCGATGCAGAAAGTTCTGGCTCTTTAAGGATTATAATGTCAGTGAAATAGATTAGCAAATGGCCAGGCTGTCAGAATGATAGTACACACATACACACACATACACACATACACACACATACCCATATACCATATACACACACACCACACAAATATATATATATATATATTTCTGTTTGCTGCAGATTAAGCATTAATAAAAAATATTTTTTATCCCGAGACTTAAAAATACGGTGCGGTACAAGGTACAGCATAAGTAAGTTAACTAAAAATGCTAACAAATTTGACTATTAATAACCTTATATTTGTCCTTTCTGTCTACCGTAACTTATTACATTGAATTTCAGTCGGTTAGGTTTTAAGATACCTTGTTCCTAAAAATGGCCAACTTTATAGCCTACCAAGTTTCCGAACCATGCTGCATGTATGTGCAATGGTTAACTGACTTATTCTCTATAACAATTAATATACCAATTAATATATTTGATAATAAACAGATATTGGTAAAAGTAAAGTCTCTAGAAGAAAATAAAAACCATAAAAAGCACCCCACGCTTTTTATGGTAAAATTATATTTCTTTGTAGATAACTCTAGTTTTATTCTAGATGTGTTGGAGATGATTGTTTTGTTGACCACTTTAATTTTATCCCAAGCGTGTTGGAAAATTAAAATTATTTTCATTTTTTAGTTCCGTTTTCTAATAAAGCGTGTTTTTAGTTTTTTAAACTATTTTTTTATTAATTTTTTGGTTTAATTTTTCTAATAAAGCGTGTTGTTTTAGTTTTTCTTAAACTATTATTTATTTTTTAATTGTTAGTTTAATTTATTGTAATAAACCGGAATTCCATGAAAATTTAATTGCGAACCCTCTAGTTTGCACGAATATAATTATATATTTTTTAAAAATGATTATCATATCCTTCTCATATTGTTTTGATAAATTACAATGTGGTAAGTTTACAAAATTGTCATTAATATTTTACAGAATAAGATAAAAAATGTAAATATACTTTAATTTCGATACTATTGTAGTATGAGTTAAAAGTAATACTCTTCTAAACAAAAAATCCTCCGGGCCGGATTTGAACCAGCGACCTATGGATTACTGAAATTATATACCACTACAGTTCACCGCTCTATTAACTGTGCTACCAGAGGATAAAATATTAATTTCTTATAACGATGGACTAAAAAGTCGGTAAGTCCGCAACATATTATACTGGCCTTTATTTTTTTGATGTCCTGATGATCCGGGCCAGGATCTTAGAAAAAAATTATGAAATGATTGTATTGTGATTGGTCCTTTACAAATATACAAAGTATCAAGTCGATCCAATGTTTTTAATTGGTGTGAAAATTGTGTTGAAATATTCCGTTACATAGATAGACAGATACAGGTCAAACTAATATAAAGCGTGTAAAATGACAAACATTATGTGGAGTTTCTGAACCATGCCGCAACCAAGTGCAGTGGTTAAATGGTTAACTGACTTACACACCAAACCCTCTATTCTCCATCATACTACACGTAGGATATCTGGATCATGGCATTACGTTATTATGTGTATTGTTGAGATATTATTATATTGTTTTTCATTATTTTATCTTTTATTAACTCCTCGTTATAAATTTAATTTTAAATAGATTTTTCTGTTAAATTAAGCCATACTGTAATTCCCATATTACATATTATAGTTCTATGAACCGAATGTAGGATTTCGTTTATTATATTTATTTTGTTTTAAAATACTGGAATAATGTGCAAATTGTTTACGTCTAACTCCTAAAATTTAAACGTGATTCCACAAATTAAGTATGTATTCATTAACTCTTTTATTAAAATTACTTTTCTTTGCACAGGAATATTTTATGTTCTAGAGAATAGTTTTAAACCTATTACATTTACTTCTGAAGGATTCTCTCAGGTTCCTGTAACATTTAACAATTTGTCTTGATAACTTCTTATTATTCTTCTTTCTATTAATGTCTTTAAGCATCGGGTTCACCTTGGTCCTGGTAGTCCCTAAAGTGTCTTCTATATCCCTGAACATTCTTCTCATTTCCGCCATTGCCTTGCCTCACTTCCATCCGATTTTCTCCCATTGCATTTCCTCAATTTATACTTTGTCTTCCTTTCTCAATTCTTCCATGAGTTCTTATTGGTCTTCCTCTTCCAATCCTTCCTTATGTTCATATTATAGGCATGTCAATTATTATTAATATTTTTTTTTTGAAGTCCGATGTTTCAGGGTCCCCTTTCGAGGGTTATACTGTAATGGAAATCGGAGCATATCACAGTTTGAGAGGATAAATAATATGTTCATATTTATATGCCTTGTTTGTCCTTTCCTCTTACATATGGCGTATATACACAAATCTCTCTACTTGTCTCTCTTCAAATGCATATATTTATGTATTATCCTTTCCTATATCTGCCCTTAATCTACGGCTTCTTATTCTATTTCATAACGCCTTACCCGCTGTTCTTCTTAGGGTTTTCATTTATATTGAAGTTAGTTCTTCTTCTTCTTCTTCTTCTTCTACTACAAGGTTTAGGCTATGCAGCCTGATCCGGCGAAGTTAAAAGTGGAGTCCATCTTCTACGTGGTCGGCCAACATATCTTGTTCCTCTGGGATTATACAGGAAGGTTCTTTTTGGTATTCTTTCGTTGTTCATTCTCATCAAGTGTTCTGTTCATTTCTTATTATTTTCGCTGATTTTATCTTCAATTTTATATATATTTAATTCTTCTCGTATAGTTTCATTCCTTATTCTATCCGCTCGTGTGCATCCTTTCACATTACGTAAAAACAGCATTTCCGCAGTCTGTATCCTACTTTTATCCCTTGATTTCATTATCCAATTTTCACTTCCATACAACAACAAAGGAACAGCCATTGTTTTATATAATTTATGTTTCGTATCTTTCCTTATTTTCCGACCTAAGGTTCTTTTTAATGGTTCCACAAATAGCCTGTTTAGTTTATTTCGATATTTAACAGTGGCAGGCTTTTAGTTTCATACTGCATACTAAATAACTCACTGGTACTCTCGACACCAAAACTCTTGACTGTCGGATATATGCTCTACATACTCCGTAAATCTCTGTCCTGAACTGATGCTTAACAAATCATTCGCCGTAGACTTCACTTCTCTCAAATCCAGGCTAATGATACTCTCCCATTCTTAGTCTAGCTACAATCCCCAACTCAGAAGAAAGCAATTTCGAGGAATATCTTATTCAGCATATTACGTCATGAGGGATTTCACTATCCGAACCTTTCAATCACTCAGCGGACGTCCTGGTTCCAAGTCTGATGCACAATTAAAGAATACGCCTGAAATAAACCACCTGAAGCGTGACATATGACTGTTCCTATATTTGTGGGCGTGATTGGTTAGATTTGCCCTCCATTGTACTTCATCCCGTATTTGCATCCATCTTCATCTGCGGACTGTATTGTGAACTTACTCTCTCCATTTCGCACAAGTCGTTTTCATGTTCCACTTTCATTTACCATTCGTCCCATTAATAATTTTAATCACTTTGTACGAGACTTGACGGTTCCATATTGCTTACAGGTAGATATTATAATGGAATTACACATTGACTATTTGCATTTTAGTCTTAAAGCTAATCTCTTTTTTCAATAATTGGTTAGGATAAATATAACTCTAAATACTGCTTACATCCATATATATATATATATATATATATATATATATATATATATATATCTGATATGAAAAGAAAAAAGAATGCTTGAGTCGGGATTTGAACTCGAGTCTCTAAAGTCTGTACCTTTAGCGCTCTAACCAACTGAGCTACCCAAGAATTCCAATACAAGCATACAATTTTTCTTATACATGTAGTATTCTCAATTCACACAAGGGGTAGCGGAAATTTATTCCAACTGCCATCTCGCGGCTAACATAACAGTTAAGCAAACAGTTGGAACAAATTTCCGCTACCCCTTGTGTGAATTGAGAATACTACATGTATAAGAAAAATTGTATGCTTGTATTGGAATTCTTGGGTAGCTCAGTTGGTTAGAGCGCTAAAGGTACAGACTTTAGAGACTCGAGTTCAAATCCCGACTCAAGCATTCTTTTTTCTTTTAATATCATATCTGCCTTCATTGCCAAATGTCAAAAATATATATTTATAATATATATATATATATATATATATATATATACACACACACATAGGAGTAATATATACAAAGAAAAGAATTCTGAGAGAACACACATTTCTTGTTGAGGTGAGGACGTATTGTGAGCTTGAAACAAATCTCTCTTCAAGACGCAAGATTTGTGATATCTAGGTCATGTCACAGTGAAACCTCTAGGTGATACTGAAGCATACATCTACGTACAACACAGCCATCGATCCAGGAGCAACTCCCACGCTGCTTTCTGTGTTCACATGCAATACAACTGGATTGGATGCAAACACCCTGAACAACAACATGCTCATCATTAGAATTATTATTGGAATTAGAATTAGCCCATAATTATCCCATTTCGGGCAAGGGCCTCCTGCGACTGCAGGGTGGCTTACGTTACATCCCCGGGTTAGCCAATCCTTCGGGACTATCACTTAAACTTTTTTATGGCTTCCATCTTCGTCTGTCTTGTGCTATTCTAGTCCACAATGTTCCTAGACGATATTTGGACACTTCACTCCAACGCCTTTTTTTTGTCTTCCAACTTTCCTTTTTCCTAGTCTGGGTTTCTACATAGCCACTACATAAGTCCACTTTTTAGGATCCATTCGGAGGCACATGACCCCCCCCCATTTCCATTTCATCCCCATTGCTGATGTTGCTACGCCTTTTAGCCTCGTTATCTTGCGGATGTCCTCGTTCCTGAAGCGGTCCCTTCTTGTGATATTTAATAGCTTTCGCTCCATTTTTCTCTGGCAAATCTCTAGCATGGATGTTCCTTTTTTATTAATGACCATGCCTGCGAGCCGTACGTTAACACAGATAGTATACACATGTCCATGACTGTTTTTTTTTTTTTTTTAGGCTGATGTCTTTTTCTAGTAATATGAACTTTAGAGCCCAGAATATTTTCCATGATTTTGCGATTCTCGTATCTATTTCGTTATGAGTTTGGTTGCTGAATGATACGGCTTGGCCTAAGTAAACATATTCATTGATGTAGTCGATGCTCTATCATTGTTATAATACAATTATATGTGTTAAAAATAGCCGGACCCGCATGGGCAAAATAATTTGAACAGGTTATATATAAATTAACATACTTAATTTTATAAGAATTAACATTGTGTTGTTGGAAAGTCTTGATAATTTGACTATCCGGCGTTGTTGGGAATCTATAATCCTGATCCCCTTGGCATCAACGAGCTGAGAGACAAAAATGAATATTGTGAGTTATCCGTAAAAGACATATGCTGTCGCAGATTTTCTTTTTAGAATTTGTGATATATTAAATTCTGTGTAAATTAATTTGGTGTATTTGTTTATGGTTTAGGGCAGCGTAAGTCATTTAAGCGTCTAAAACGCTACTTGTTTAGTGCACCGATGTCCTATTTTTTAGCTCTCGGCCTATAGAACGTACGGTAATAAGATATATATGTATATATATATATATATATATATATATATATAATAGTTGTCTCAGAACATTTCTCTAAATTATGGCGAAACCCCATTTAAATCGGTCAAGTAGTTTTTTGAGTCTATAATGGATACACAAGCTCACACTTATTTTTATAGGCTTCATAAAGTTGTGAAGCATGGAATCTGAATGCTGACTGGAAAGAAATACGCTGGTAGCAGTATACAGAGAAGTTCGCGAGAAGTGAAAACGAGATCGAGAACCTATACAACAACCGACTCGAAAGACTATTACGTTTAGAGACTTAAAACATAGAGACAATGCAGCCCTACATTCTGTAAGAAGCTATGCAGAATGCCGTGGCATTAAATTGGAGACGCTGCATACCGTAGATGAAAAAGTTGAGGCACTAAATGTCTTTATACACTACAGAGTAAATAACACACAACACCCCCCTAAAAACTAAACTCATGAAACGACGCCCTGCACGCCTGTGGATGACTCTTCCAATTCGTAACTTTAAATGGCTGATATGAGACGCAGCACATATGAAATCTAGACCTCGACACAAAACAGTATACAAATCTTCTATCAATATAAACTGTTACAGTAACAAAGACAAAATCAAGCTATAAGGAAACGCCAAACATAGACATTTATACAGCTTATTCAGATACCACTACTTCCAAAAGCTGGAAAAAACTTGAATGCAATGGTAGTTGGGAGGAAAAGACACAACAGGTAGACAATTTTACCTTTGTTTTTCCTGGACACACGCAATACTCACTTCACAGGTATAAACTACTACTCCAAAGGATTAAAGAACCAAACAATAAATGAATTATCACTGACAACTCAACCCGACAGAGAAAACATTTCCATTTCTCATATGTTACAGATGACGACCCCGTAAAGAAAGCCATCATGCGAATTAAAAACCAAAGCAGAAGGAAATGACTGTATTAATATTACATTACTGAATTAAAATAAAAATTGAAGCTATACTACCTACTATTAACTCATATTTTTAACTCCTCACTACAAACTTCTACATATCCCTCATTGTGGAAAACAAGCCCTCGTACGCACACTGCCTGAAGTTTAAAACGCCCTCAACCCGAACGACTTTCGACCCATTAGCATTTTACCTACCCTTTCAAAAGCTCTGGAACGATTAGTCCATAAACAACTGACTGACTACCTTAATGAACACAACCTTCTAGATCAATTTTCAGTCAGGCTTCAGGACAGAACACAATACAAATACTGCTCTACTAAATATTTGCGAAGACATACGCGAAGCTAACTGATAATCGAAAACTTACAATTCTTTCATTACTGGACTTTAGTAAAGCATTCGACACGGTTAGACTTGGACTTATTGTTGCATAAAACTTAAAAACCTCTTACTCTCTGATAGTGCCACCAAATGGTTCAATTCCTACCTCCATGAGCGCCAGCAATCTGTTATAGGAAATCATACATTATGTTCTTCTTGGTCCTTCCGTAAAGCTGGGGTTCCACAGGGTTCGGTACTTGGACCTTTGCTTTTTTCAATCTACATAAAATGACATATCTAACTCTCTAAAGCATTGCAAACATAATTTATTTGCCAGACGACATGCAAACTTACATCCACACAGACAAATATTCACTAAATGACGCTGTTGCCAAAATTAACGAGGATCTTGACTCACTAATGACTTGGACAGTTAAATATGGACTGCAATTAAATCCTAGAAGTCACAATCAATCATTATGGGTCACCAGAGACCATTATCTACAATTAACCTAAACACAGTTTTGCATGTGTCACTAAATGGAGTTCAAATCCCTTATAGTGAGACAGTAAAAATTCTAGGAGTATTTATTGACAAAAAACTTAAATTGGAATACGCAAATAAACCATACAATGGAAAAACAGTCTTCTCAATAATACATTCATTAAATCGTTGTACGAGATTGTTTGCCATTCGCCCTTAGGAAAATGTTAGTAGAAACACTTGCAATGCCCCATTTTGATTATTGTGACACTCTTTTTCCAGACTTAAATATTATTATACTCAAAGACTTCAACGTGTTCATAATTCTTGCGCACGTTTTATTTGTGGTATTCGCAAATTTCACCATGTTACACCGTCCCTGGAACACATTATCGTGGTTTTCGTCTAAGAGATCGTTAGAACTGTCCATTCCCTATCCCTTCTCTATAAAATACTTCACACATCATTCGCTCTAATTATTTATCACGCCGTTCATCAGACATATCCGACACACATAATCTTGACACTCGATCCCATCAGCACATTGTCCTTTATATCCCTCCTCATCACACTGTATATTATTTCATTATCTTTTAAGGTCTCACTTACCAAAACATGGAATTTCCTTCCGCCCTATGTCAGAGACTGTCAAAACTATAACATCCTTCAAAAACAAACTAAAGAATTATTTAATAACAAACTAACTTATACACCTCACTGATAGATATTCTTTTAGCAATAGTAATATATTTAATTATTTATGAAAATAATATTAAGAATAACAAATATTTTATTTGTTTTGTTTTAAATATTGTATAATCGTTAAAATTAGTTTTCTATATTCTTATTTTCCTTTGTTTTTTATATACACTGACAGGGACAATTTAATATGCCTTGCTTGTATGACATTTTATTATTAGTTTTAGTCTTAATTTTAACTAATATTAACTGGTTGTATTATAGATCGTAGTATATTAGATATTATCTTTTGATCCAAATTTTTACTTAGTGTTTAATATTAGAGTTAATTAAGATTCTTATATTCTGATGTAATATATGTTTGTCCTGGTGAGTGGAAGAGAAGGCCACATGGCCTTAACTCCACCAGGCTAAATAAATCTAATCTAATCTAAATTATCATAAGTAATGCCACGAGTGATTTCCAATTTATCTAGAGAATTTGGAAATCAAGAGTGGCATTAGTTAGGACTATTTAACGAATAAAATTAAGCTGTTTACTCACAAATCATTATTTAAATATAGTTATTTGAAAATATTTATATATTTAATGTAAACGGCGATGTTTGAAAACAAATGAGGAACGATCGGTACGCTTCATTTGCTTCTTTTGTTCGTCACTACAACCAGATCATATTATTTATTGACAAAGGAACACAATTTTGTAAGAATGCATTCTAGTGGAGAAAAAATGAAACACATCAAACTGTATATTAATTCATTTCTGATGCCCTATGACGTAAATATGACAATTATATTTTTATGGGAAAAAATACATTTAAGAAAGTGTAAACAGTGTTTTTTTTTGCGGTATAATAATTTGCTACAAATGTTTTTTATATTATAACTCCCGCATGCGGTAGACGTGTTGACATTCATGCACTATTATACCTATATACTACAATCTGGGTTAGCTGTATTTCTTAGTGAGTCAGTCACTGCAAAATAATGCTATGACCTATTCAGAATGTTAAAAAAGAGGTGTCTTCTTATATTATGATAAACTTTAGTTGGGAAATTTAAGGCGAAACACGACTGTGATTAGTTGTAAATAAAAAATCATTGAAATGTGTATGAGTGGTCATTGACTACCATTTGGGGCATGAGTTTAAAATAGTCAAAAATAAAGAAAAAATATATAAAAGACGAACGAATGCGGACGAGACCGTGATAGGACGGATAGAGGAAAAAATATTCGAATGGTCTGGGCAACGTAATAAGAATGTCCCAAAATATTTGGCCCTAAAAGAATCCCTCTAGTGGTTACCTCTAGGAAGAGATTTATGTAAGACTAAGGAAAACTGTGGACCCCAAAACCTCAGTTGAAACCATTACCATGAGAGAGTTCATCAAGAAGATGATGCATTCGATCGAGAGAGGTGGTGCTTAGGATAGCATTGACACTGGCTGTAAAATTCCGACTAACATTATTCCTAGTCAACCTCCGAAAACCAAATATAGTGTTCCTTTATCTGTCCACCGCTGTGGATTTGTACTTATGGCAGGAATAAAAGTTTTCAAGGCTAACTGTATATCTCTGCATTTAGACTATAGGAATATTTAGTACAGTTAGTTAATAGCTGGAAGGAGAGAAGCTTAGTATATAACCCTGGCAAAATAGGGGACTCGTGTCTGTTGAAGCAGTGTTCTGATGGGTAAGTCTGCATACCATTTTTCTTAATATAATGTACCTAGGACATTTAGAAACGGGAATCAAGAAGTTTAATATTTTAATACTATATTCAAAGTGTAAGAGTTATTAGATAATTATTAAAATGTAAATTAGGGTAGTTTTATATAAATCCCCCATCTCCCTCTCTCGAAACTCAAGAAAGTTAGAATGTAGGTTTTCTTAATATAAGCTTAGATTAGTTATTTAGGGTTATTGTAATCATTATACTCTAGAAATAAAATAGTTAAAATTAAGAATTCATTTACTTATGTTCGAAAACACGTATGCCTTTATAACTAACACATCCACATACTAACGCTCGGCTAGAACCTCGTTCTACCAAAATTCCAAGTCCCGAAGGTCCTTTAAGCCCTACGAAAACCAACAGTTCGTAATAACATTCAAATATTATTTTGTATTTATACTTACTTACTTACTCACTGGCACTATCGAACCCGTAGGTTCATGGCCGCGCGGACATAAGCTCTCCATACATCCCTATCCTGAGCTAATGCTTTCCAATCATTCTCTGTATAATCTACTCTCCCTCAAATCATAGTTAATGTTATTCTCCCACCTCATTATTGGTCTCCCAAACTGGGCGTTGTTCCTCTATTTGCACATGTATTTAACTTATTATTTTTTATTGTCCAGAACTCGCTGCCATATGTTAAAGCCGTTACTTTATAGAACTTATTTTAGTGCTTATTTGTGTAGTTTTCAGTGTTTTTTTATTGTTCCACACATAATTTGTGGTATATATAATTTATTTGTTATATCTAGATCCAAACCAAGTAACGTCGCAACCTAAATAATTAAAAGGTTAGACTTACAGTAATATAATGTGCGGTTAAAAACTATAATATAGTTACCTTGTAGGTCCGTCTTCCTCAACTTAGTTCTTTTAAAACTCTGTAGGCCTTTCGGGACTAGTCCCATCATCAGCAGAATGCATTAGGTCCGTTCTTGTTGACCCTTGTTGAAGCACTGACTTGGTTGTGAGAATTTTGTACAGAGGATTGTGTAGATTAGGTGTGTATTCATTGAGAATCAGGTTTGTTGTTGATTTCTCTTAGGATTGCGATTTCCTCCAGTATATTTATTCTCGTTGGAATGTTTTCTCTATGTACTCTTGTGAGGGTGTTATCGATGTTATGCATATGGTGTCCAGCTTGAATTACATGCTTTCGTAACTTGATTTTCCTCCATTGTAAATGAAATCTCTGAAATGTTCCTTGAATCTAATGTTGAAGCTTCTGTTAGTCTTCCCAACGTAGAATTTATTGCAGTCTGTACATGTTAATTTGTAGATGCCTTTGTTGTCGAATTCATCTATTTCTTCGATGTTTTGTTTATTAAATTTACTAGCATCGATGTTAGACTTATTCCAGACACTTATCATCTAAAACAATTTTTGCTCTTATCGGGTATTTACACTGGAATGAAATTATCTTAGTTTTAGAAGTATAACATTTAAAATTGTATTCCATTACCATCTGATGTATAAGTGAATTGATTATTTAAGTTTAGCCTCAGAATCGAGCATAATTACCGGACTGTCTACACATGCAACAATTTTCATATCAGTTCCTCCAATACAGAGCTATAATGGTGCTTCCTGATGGACTTTCTCTTTCCACCTCTTTATAATAATATCCAGATAAATGTTCAAACGAGTGGTCGATAATTCACACTCTTGTCTTACACCTACAGTTATTAGAGAATATTTCCACCCGTATAATTAAGGGAGTTGAGATTAAAACAAGTGACATTATACATATTTGTTTTTAAAATTTAGTAAGTGAATTGGGTATCCATACCGTTCTATTATTTCCCACAAATTTGCCCTGACAAATTCATCAAAAGCTTCCCCAAAGCCATTCTCACTTGTTAGAAAAATATCAGGAAATTGTAAGGCAAAAACGGTCCCCGAACATCATCTGGCCATCGTAATAATCATGATATTCGCCATGTTTAGTGTGAATGTGTGAGTGAATGGTGTGTTTTATTTTAAATGTTGTGTTATTTCTGAAGAGGCCATGAATTGAGCTGGTAACTAATTCTGGGAGGTCATTCATGTCTCTGTGTTTGCAAAACTTTATGTGTGATCCAAAGCTAAAATCCCTCTGCCGAGACCAGTCGTGACTCTGTTTTGCCCCTGTGGCCTGGGGAACGTATCAATTGAGGCACTTATAAGGTGAGAAGTTAAATCATGAAGAAGAGAGCTTCAAATATATCTTTATCATTAGCTTAGAAATTCAAAAACCTAATAATTAATTTATTCCTAGAGGATAATATTTATCCATTAAGGAGTATGAGCTTAACATACCAATAAAAACCTTAGGAATCCCTTGGGGTAGTTGAGAGTTAATGCTCCTAGTTTCCTAGACTATTTAACTCATGTCCCAGATGGTAGTCAATGACCAATTACATTTCAATGAATTTTGATTTAGAACCAATCACAGTACTTTTTCACCTTGAATTTATCAGTTTAATTTTATCATATTAAAATCAAGCTCCTCCTTTTTAACATTCTGAATAGATCAGAGCATTATTTTGCAGTGATTGACTCCCTAAGAAATACGGCTACCAGATTATATTTACAGTGCACGAATGTAAACACATGCTGTATGCGGGATATAATAGAAAAACATTTGTGATTATTGATTATACCACAATAAAAAGAAACCACTGTTTGCACTTTCTTAAACGTATTATTTCCCAGGTTTTAATGTTACAGAAAAATATAGTTGACATATGTACATCATAGGACATCATAAATTAATTAATAACCTATAATGTTGGTTATAAACAGTTTTGTGTGTTTAATTTTTTCTCCACTAGGGTGCATTCTTACAATATTGCGATCCTTTGGCAATAAATGAAATGATCTGGTTGCAGTGATGAACAAATTAAGCATAACATATGTTTCTCAATTTGTTTTCAAACATTGCCGTTTATATTACATATATAAATATTTTAAAATACGTATTATTTAAATAATGATTTGTGAGTAAACAGCTTAATTTTATTCGTTAAATAGATAAATTGGAAATCCCTTGTGGCATTACTTATGATAATTGTCCTGGTTCTCATTTTCATTAGAGACTGAGTCCACCCCAGGGTCATTGTGCGGCCAAAGTGTTTTGCCAGTTTTAAATGCAACAAACTCACAACTAGCATCCCTCTGAGTTGATTTGTCAGTATGTTGCCAAACGTTCGCGTCGCAGATAAATCAATTCCATCATCGGACGATGCTAAACAATGTTTCTCATTTTGCCTATATTTAAATTATTTATTACCGATATTTTGTTTTTGTTTGTAGTTATTCATGATGGCTTCCTTTTGTTTACCTTTTAGATTTATTCTTATTTTACACTGTTTTTCGTCACATGCAGACACATGTATTAAATGCTTTGAGATATTCAGACTCTGATGGAATAAGGATAATTCCAATTAGAGATGAGTCGACATCTTAAAGGCTGTTCTAAATCTTGAAATCGTGAATACAAGACAAAAAGGACCAGTCATAAAGTATGTTTTACTAATACAAATAAAATGAATTGTTAAAACCGTTGAGGTGAAGTGTCATAAAATTAAATAAGTTAAAATATACCTTCTTAGGTAAAATCCATCGTCCTCAACTTATAAAATATGTAATCTTTATGCCAGTAGGCCTTTCAGAACATCCGTTCCATCTTCAACAGGCCACTCTTCGCTACAACATCCAGTATGATGGTTGATGTTGTAGCGAAGAGTGGCCTGGAACGGATGTTCTGAAAAGCCTACAGGCATAAAGATTACATAATTTATAAGTTGAGGACGACGGATTTTACCTAAGAAGGTATATTTTAAGTTATTTTATTTTACGTTGAACTACCCGGGAAGGTATCACGGAGCTAAATAACGGTAGATTTAGATATATCTAAGCAAACTAAGTGTAAGGATAAGTGTACACGAGATTATGTGTTTCAAACTGAAAGCAGAAGATAAAATTTAAGTTTACGAAAGGCCTCCTACAAAACTACACTGCTGATAGTTGTGGACGACTGAGACCTCAAGTGCTGTTTTATATTTCTTAAAATGTGTACAGAAAACCAATATAAATATTCCTCAGCCAGCTTAAATTAGCCATTTTAATCACAGCCTTTGAAAAATAAACAAAAGTGTAACAATATAAAATAGGCTACACAATAAAACGAAAAGTTTTCTCGGTCGTCTAATGATTACCATACTCGCCTCTAACTCCGGTAGTCGCGGGTTTAAACCTAGCAGGAGTTGAAACATTTTCTGAGGATATACATATCCCCTCTTACTAATAATCCATATATAACTTTTATACAAGGTTTATACACATCTCAGTTGAAAATTCTTACTAATAAACACTGTATTAGCTGTTCAGTGTAGAAGAGGTGTACAACTTTACATGGGAAATCGTTATACATGCCTCCAGCCTTGTTTAAGGATTCTATAACTAGACAAAATGTCGGACATCAAGATCAACTCATTGTTTTCTTATGATATTGATGAAAGTTTCCTTAAATTTAACCCAAAATGCAACACTTTAAACGACTGTTTGATGGATGCACAGGGCTATAATACTATTAATAAAGCTCTGGGTAGGAAAATAAGGCATCATAAAAATGCCTTTCGTTACACTCATTCTCGATTAGGCCTAAAAATATTTTAAAATTGAACATTGAAATCACAAAAGGATATGTTCTACAATAATTGCTGTAGACAAGATTTAACCTGAATGTAGCTTAAATGGCTTCATAATATTATTTTAAGAAAATTTCTTGCATCTTTAATACATAACACACACACCGATATAAAAATGTATTTAAGTATAGAGGGTACTATTATTGCACACCACGTTGTATGTTAACCTGGTAGTCTTGTGGTTAGAGCTTCTGACTACGTAGGTTCGATTCCCGGTCAAACTATAGTGATTTTTTTTTTGCTTGAAATTATATTTTGTGTCGGTGGTAACATTTCCTACTATTTTGAACGTTTCTAACGCATCTTAAAACACTGCATATAATTCATTAAGTAATGGGGAAAGCTTTTATTAGTTTCCAAGAATTGATCGAAATTCTTGACGTTAGATGGCAGCACATTATCTGTGAAACCAATTCTACGTTTTATTTGACATAGCGTGAAGTTAAATGTATATAAATTAAAACACACTTATTTTTTCCGTACCTCCTCAATTAGGAATCTCTATTCATTCTTATCCATATTCATTTCTTACACAATAATCACTAGTTGATGTTGATTTATTTCTGTTACAAACTGCGAGTAATATTGTTCTGACGTCATTATGATGACGAATATGTGACGTATTGTGTATAACTCATATTTTGTTATATAGCTCCGCCACAACGTTTATTAGTAAGGAAATTATACGTGATCTACATAAGGCTTATATATTGTATAATTAAACAACTGATGAAAGCCTGTATTAGAGAGTTTTATTAGTAAGACCGATCATGTATGTTTTTTTTTTGGAAAGGAAGTAAAGCAGTGAGTCCCGTGTTGCACATATATGACACATAATAGAAACTTAGGCCTGAAATAAGAGATATCTGGGCGAAATTTAAATTGTTTGAACTTTCACGCCCAGATTTTAATTGTTAATCTAATGACCTGAGTTTCAAAGACCGTCGTTAAATAAAATAAATTAGAAATAAATTAAACTGTGTCATAAACTAAGCAGGAATTTTAGTTTCAGTTAATAATACGAAAATAATTTTGAACGATGAAGAGACTACGAAAATTATATGATTGCTTTAATATTCTAAATTTTTAGAAAGTTTTCTTTCGTGTATACATATTGGAGAAAAATAACACTTAAGTTTCGTACGGTATTGTTCTAATTTCGAGCTAGATGCAGCTAAGAGTGGAGTATAGCTGATGTCACCAATCTTAAATTAGATATTTACGAACGTAATACGGCAATCCATATGTATTATTAATTAATTAATTAACTTATATAGTAGTATTATATATTATTATTATTATTATTATTATTATTATTATTATTATTACTACTATTATTACCTGGAAACTCGTGGAAGCAAGAAATAAGACCGGGAATGAGAACAAGAGGCCTGGAGGACATAGAGTGGATGGATAGGTATGAGTGGACAAGGAAAATAAAACTTTAGGCACACAAAGATGTGTAAACATTTAAAATCTGTATATAAATAAAATTATAATTTGTATTGTTATTATTATTATTGTTATTATTATTATTGTTATTATTATTATTGTTATTATTATTATTGTTATTATTATTATTGTTATTATTATTATTGTTATTATTATTATGTGTTATTATTATTGTTATTATTATTATTGTTATTATTATTATTGTTATTATTATTATTGTTTATTATTATTATTATTATTATTATTATTATTATTATTATTATTATAACACCTGCTTATGAGCTAACATATTATTTAAAGCCAATGTATATTTCATTCAAACACGTGAGAATACAGGTTAAATATTTGAAAAAAATTACCGCAATGGCTATCAGTCAAAACTGGGGTCATTAAGGTTTTGAGGGATTTCGTTGTGGTCTGTAATCAAATTCCTGTACCGTTATGATTTTTTTTGTACAATATTAATTATGTGGCGACTTTAAACTCGGTCATGTAATTGAAACGTAACTCGGGTCCATGCAAAGCTACACAATGTGAAAGCATCATACATCATCACCTTAATGCAACTAGCTTGTCAGCATCAGGTGCATAAACATGTACTATTATCATGAACTAAAAACTGCTTTTCGGTGACAAATTTTGTTACTAATTTTTCCTAAAGTTTCCCATAACAAATGCTGCTAGGAATCTGGTAACACAGCGTTGTATTGGATATGGTACATCTCACTAGGACTGTCAAACCGGAGATTCATATTCGCGCAGACATAAACTCTCCATGTATTCCTGTCATGAGCTAATGTTTTACAATCGTTCAAATTATAGTTGAGGCGGTCAGAAGCAAAGCTGTGTAATTTTTTCGCAAAAAAAAAAGAAAAAAAAAGAGATTCGTGCATAATTACATTCTTGAAACAATTTTAATTAGAGGCTAAGGGATATGAGTATAAAGATTGATTGTTATAATTTTCAATTTCCATTTTTCATTTAGGAATATTCCACAATACAGCATTTCTCGTTCGACCCAAAGTGATTTGTCGCTAGAGGTTCCTGTCTAAAGCATCTTCTTCCCTCAAATCTCTAGCTTCCAAACTTCTCTTCACTTCATCTATCCATCGTTCTCACAGCCTGTTTCTTCCACTTCTTCCATTAGCTTTCCAATGAAGGATCTTGTTTGGTATTCTCTCTTCTTCCATTCTTATGAGGCGTCCAAGCCATTTTAAACGTTTTTCTTCTAATTTTCCTAATGCTTTTTTTTCAACTTGCATAATTTCCTACAAAACGATAGTTCGACCAGTTATCGTATATGGAGCAGAAACTAGGGCTAATACAACAAAAACTAAACAAATAATAAGCACATGCGAAATGAAAATCTTAAGAACTATTCAGGGGAAAATATTATTTGATAAAATACAAAACACAGAAATTAGGAACAAATTCCATATTCAAGACATAACCAAATGTATTATAGATAGTCGAAAATATCGGAAGGGTCATATAGAAACAATGGAAGAAAACCGGCTTGCAAAAAGAGCTAAAGAAGATAGACCAATGGACGGGAGAAGAACAAGAGGAAGACCAGCCAAGAGATGGATAGACAGTGAATGCACATCCAATACGTATTCCTCCGAGGAGTGATTTTGGAAATAAACATGATGAAAATCCTACAAATTAAGTTTAAGAAGAAGAAGAAGCATAATTCCCCTTATTGTGCTGTTTCTGAACTTATCCCTTGGAAATCTTGTCGATCGCCTCCAAAAATCCGTTTCTACTACTACCAACTTCTTTTCTACTTAGTTTCTAGATTTCGGACACATGTAACAAAATGCTTTGTAACAGAACTTGAAAAAATTCAATTACCTATGTTTTTCTTGTACAACTTCAACTTTACCTATGTTTTTCTTGTACAACTTCAACTTTACCTATGTTTTTCTTGTACAACTTCAACTTTACCTATGTTTTTCTTGTACAACTTCAACTTTACCTATGTTTTTCTTGTACAACTTCAACTTTACATATGCTATTCTCAGTATCGTAAAAAACTTACACATACACCGCTTTACTTCTAACCGCTTTACTTCACCTATCTTAAATTACGGTTAATGCTATTCTCCAATTTCAATATTATTGTACCTACTGAACGCTTTCAGTAAAATTATTTATTAAATACTTTAATAGTAGGTGCATTATTTTTTTTAGATTTCTTCTTCTTCTTTACCGCAGTTTAACTACACATCTTATAGGTACGTTTTACGTATCACATGTCCCCCGGGTCTTAGGGTGGCACGGCCTGTCGGGCGAGGGATTTTAAACTTTGGAACACACGCATACTTTCTGATCACACAAGGACGTAGATGTTCTCTCTGAATGAGTTATCAGCTAAATGTCATAGCTTCCTCTGAGACAACATAACATAAGACGAAACACGTAATAATTATTGAGATTTAAAGAGACAAAATGCATCTTACTAAGAGACATTGTAGTGTTATATCTCTCAAATTATTCATGCTATATCATATAGCCGTTAGTTTACGCTGATGATATAGTATTAATAGGCAATAGCGAGGAGATACTAAGGGCCAACATGCACTCTCAATTGAGTCTCACCAGTAAACTGGAGCTGGAAGTAAACATCAATTAATATATATATATATATATATATATATATATAGATAGATAGTCACCCATTCGCATATAATGGAAATTCAAAGTTGATGGCAAATGAAGAGAATTTTGTAGAAGTGGCTGAATTAAATTACCTAGAAACAATAATTACAAATAGGAATGAGATGCACAATGAAATTAAACTTGCTCAATTCTGGAAATTTTAAGAATTACAGGGATTTTTATCGTCTCAACTTCGCTAAAAAAGCACTGAACTGAAAACATATGAAACTGTAATTCTCTATATTATATTATTATAGAGTAATTCCATATGTGACTGACTGACATTTACAATACACTTTTGCTGCAAAATGCTTCCATAAATATTACATTTAGTTGAAATTAGAGGTGTTATATACATGATATGATTGAGGAAAAGTGTCTGATTAAGATTGTACATAAATATACAATTTCTGAAGAAAAACAATATTATTTATTATCTATTAAAGTATGTGTGACTGACTGGCATAACTGTTAACTCATCACGCAGCTTAACATGTTCATCTACACCGTTCTCTGAAATGTGATTGTTAATTAATTTTGGAGGGCACGTTCAAGTTATATTTTAAATAAAAAAATTAACCTAAATCACAATTAATACCGAAGTTATGACCTAATATGTGATGTGTGACTGACTGACCATTCTTTTGTGACTGACTGACATTTCTGATTTAATTTACAATTTCAAAATGCAAATATACACAAATGTAACAAAATACTATGAACACTAGATAAACAGCTTCGGTAACAGAATGAATAAAGAACTGCAAATACGTTATCAATTCTACGAAAATTATTTAAATTTAATTTAGCTGTAAAATAAATGTTAATTTAAATAAATAATGTAATTAAATTAACTCGCTTACTGTACCATTTTAAATGATAAAAATAAGGAAACTATTAATCTTAATAAAAAAAAGTGCCTTCTTATTGTTTAAATACACATATTAAAACTGTATGCGTGGCGTATAATCTATATATATTATATATATATATATGCCTATATATTAACTATCCCCGATGTGGTCCGAGGTAGGTGCTGCCTGTCCGCAGCGGGCCCGGGTTTCGACCCAGTCGTGAGTTTTTATGGGTGCGGTTCTTATCGGGGGTTTTTCCGCACCGTAAGACGATGTCAGAAAAACTTTAAGGCCCGAA
>JASPKZ010003670.1:0-25623 GCA_030220185.1 Diploptera punctata | reverse complement strand
AGAGAAGATAATGCATCTCCTTGCTTCAACCCATTCTGGATTTCAAAAGTGTCCGAAAACTGTTTGCCCACACGCATCCTACTCTTTGTGCCATTTAGACACATTCGTATAAGTCTAACTTTTAGTAATTCCGAACTCCAGCAGGATACGTTATAACTTCTCCCTTTTTATTGAATCATATGCTTTTTTGAAGTCTACGTACAATTGATGTACAGTACCATTATATTCCCATTTCTTTCCTAAAATCTGTCTTATAGGCCTACTAGAAAACTGATCTGTTGTGGACCTGTTTAGGCATTACTCTCTTACTTATTTATATCTCAGCTACTTATTTTACACGCCACTGGTTCCAGTTTCATACATATTATGTATTGGTACTGTGTATGAGTCTAAAATGAAAAAGTGTAATTCGTCTACACTTTGTATTATTTCTTTATTAGGACTGGGCAGCAGACTGCCCTCAACAGCTCAACTTGAAATATCTATTGCGCTATCCAAACATGCTATGGATGAATGGAATTAAGTCTACTCCACCGTGTTATGTAAGTTTTAGGTCATCTTATAGGTCCGGTACACCAGGTTCTTCTCCCATGTACCATTCCACCATTTTTGGGTTGGACTCTTGGGCACGAGGAAGGACTTACAACCGACCAATAGCCACGAGAAGGGATTGCAATTCTCTCGTTGGCCTCTTCTGTAAGATTTATCTGTTAAGACTCGGAGTAATAATGGGCCAGCACCCTGATGGACACCCCACTAGATCGCCGCAATCACATATTTTAAAACATCTCTGGGTGCCAACCAAACTATTTTTCCTAACATGAAATGGGGAGATGGATAATGTGAAAAAAGAAAACCTTATATTTACTAAAACGATTATTCAGAAATTATTATTTATGAAAAATAAAGATTTTTCTTATGCCTCAATGTTTTCCTACTACATTACTTTCATTGTCGCAAAATATTCTCGTTTAGATTTATTTAATCCATTTATTTATCTCTGTGCTCCGACGTACGTTTGAATCTGCAGATTTATTGCACGAAATTAATAGCATTTCTAATTATCTAAGTAAGGACGGAAAAAGAAAGCACTTAATTGTAGAATAGCTTAAGAATCGAAAAAGATTTAGAAATAACCAACTAAGAAGTTAATCCTTAGGTTTCTTCTTCTTTTCTGTTGCAAACGCGAAAGCCATCATGTCATCAGCAACTAAGTGTTTCAACCCACTGAAGAAGGATTACCGAGTGCTGATTAAGGCGGCCAATTAGCAGGGTGAGATCCCAGACTTGTCGGTTACGGCGTGCAGGAAAAAGAAGACCGAAAGCTGATGAGATTTTAAGGGAGGGTGAAATAGGGTTTTCTACACGTAATGCCTTGTGTGACCAGACGGGTGATGAGATTGCAGGAACTACGTGCGCAGGGGGCACATACCTTCTCATTAACAAGTCAATTACAAATTATACAACTAAATTATTCATAACACGAATTCTTTAGGATTGCGTCAATTTTCTTATAAAGCGGTATTCTTCTTCACATTTCTTTCAAACTTCCTGAAAACATAATGAAATTTGTCGTTTCTCTTCAAGTTGCATTTAATTTATTAGAAGTTCTTAACTAACTAAATTACTGGCACTATCGAACCCGTAGGTTCATGGCCGCGCAGACATGAGGCTTTCCATACATCATATCCTTACATGTTTTCAATCATTCCCTGTACAACCTACTTCCCTCAAATCATGATTAATATTATACTCCTACCCGCATTCTTGTGCATTTTTTTCCATCTGGTATTTTGCAAGGTGTTTCCATGGCCCTCTTTCATTCAATACTCGTGCCATATGTTCTGCCCCACTGCAGAGTATAAGAATTTACTGTTCTTATTACAACTGGTTTCCCATAAAGATCATGAAGCTCCATTCACCTGTCTGTCTTCTCTTTTTGGTCCAAACATTATCGTAAGAACTTTATTCTTAAATAGGCCTATTCGAAATCTTATCTTCTTCCTTAAAGTAATAAAATTATTTATAATATGCCCTATTTTATTACCACTGTCAATGGAATTAAATGTCAACGAATGTACAAGAGCGAAACTAACGTTTAGCGAAAGGACATGGAGGAAATTCTTGATGAATGATGAAACGAATGTGATGGCGTCTCTTGACACAACACAAACTTACCGAGAAAACAGAGAGCTTAAAGGAATTCATTTTCTTACACGAACGCTACACAGTTCATGAAATTCAAACCGTTCACAATTTTCACTACTGATAAAAACTAATTTCAGATGAATATTCCATAGTAACCTGTATGGGACACTCTTCGGACTTGTGGCAATTAAACTGTGACAATTGTATTATCATTATATTATGGTCTAAATTCAACATAAAATTGAAAGGTAGTTTGCAATTAGAATGGGAATGAACACGTATTCGACGTATAAGTCATGTTATAATATTATTTAATTTAAATAAAAGTAAAGTATATAGCAATAAACATTAACTTGACACTTGTTCCCATGAGTAGAGAGAAAAAAAGACGCCTTAGCCAGGACCTGAACCCTTGATCCCCAACTTTGCATACTTGTGCTCTACTATTAGCTACTCAGGCACACCTTCCGGGGCAAACACAGATTTCCCTCTCTTTAATCTCCAATACACTATAAGCAGTGAAATTTGTATTCACAAGATTTACGCCGCGTGGAAGTGTGCCTAAAGCACCTCAATGATAGACCGCCAGCCTTGTAAACACGGAGGTCTTGATTCTGATCCCACTCAGGCCCAAATTATTGTCTCTAGTCATGTGAACTTTTACTTAAGGGCTGCTTGTCTGGAAACATTAATTTACATAATTGACCCTTGTATTAGAAACACATTAATTTAATCATATTTCATATATCCGATTGAGGGTCTTCCACTTTTCAGCGGTTGCCCTTTTACCAGCCGGCTGCTGGCCCTTCACATCAACATGTGTCAATCACAGAGGTAGATGATCAACAGCCAGTGTAGGGGTGACATGTGGCCGTTATAGCTGGTTCCTCAACCTGGAGCCGCTGCTTATTGTAGCTACCCAATTGCCTCACGATGCTGGGTGGGCACCGGTCCCATACTGGCCGAAATACCATGAGAAAATTCCTTCCCCCATGGAGACTCGAACCAGCGCAAGTCCCGTAGCTCTGCGCCAAGGCTTCCTACCTTAACCGCTCGGCTACGGCGCGGGACATATTTCAATATATGCATGTGAATATTCACAATTTTATTTATATATTCTAGCAATTCGATTACCTGGAAACTTAGGTGGTCCTAGGTGCAATAATGAAAATTAATAAGATCGAAATAAAGATAGATCTAATTCAAAAATCCGCACGAATGGAGCTGTCTTTAATTCACTATTCCAGAGAAGGACAGCAATTTATCGTATGATGTCAGTACATTTGTTTATAGTTTTCGTTTCTGAAGAGAGAGAAAAAAGTAAGAATGATAAATCTGATTGAAATACAGCTAACTATTCTAGTATCGATCGTTCTGGTGGAGATAAATTCAAATAATTTGTCCGCGTCGCAGAAACGTCCAGACACATTTGCTCTCCCTTTCTTTCCTTCATATCCCCACAGCATCAATCTATTATCATTCCTAGAGTTGTACTTTATTCTGTCCCATTCACGGTACTCCCTATCCTCTCCTCCTACGTATCCGAAGAGGCCTAACCTTAAAGTCACTAAACTACGCCGTTCGCGCACTCACGGATAAATTACAGTGGTCAACATGATTTTTGGTCTCATGAGTACCAATAGCTGTACTTAATGCAGTTTTTTTTATCGTGTTTTCAAATATGTATTCGGAATTTCTCCATCACTCACAATTTTTTTAAATTTTAATTTCAATTAATGGATTTAAATAATTATTTTTTAATAAACTTTTTTTTCGTCCATTTGTCATTGTAAAATAAAACCAAATAAGCTAACTAAGGAGATTTCAGCTGTGGAAAAGAGATATCAAGGCAAATGGAATCCTAATATGCTGGCCGATTATTGTTGGACCATCAAGAGGATGCTCCACAGACGAAATACAGCAAAAAATCGTCATTTCTTACTTACTAGGTGAGTCCGAATGTTCGAATATTGTGTAGTTACGAATGTAGAAAATATTAAAGTGTTTGAAATTATAAACTCGTGTCTCTCGGAAACCTTGCGTGATGGATATCATATTAGAATTCAGGGGAAAAAATACTATCAGAATCGCATATTTTTTCTTTCTGAGACAAAAAAGTTTCTGTTTTTGTTGCTCAGTGTTATTGCCTATACTCTACTACCGTCTATTCATCAGTTCATGTTGAAGTGACATCTTATTGCTCTACCGTCTCTTACTGAAATTGGCTGGCTTTCACCATACAAATTAGCAGCTATATGATAGAAGTATATACTCGTGTCCTTCAAAATTCCAGTTCGAGATATTTGATGAGATGAAGCCCCTGTTACTGAAGACCTGTGATATACATGGAAGCCACTTGATCAGTCCTGTCGCAGAATTAGAAGGACAGATGAAACTGAATGGAAACTAATGGATGATATGAATAAAACACTTGATAGTAAATAGGTGTTCGGATTGGTATCGACGTAGGCATGTGGTGATCCTATCGCCCAGTGGATTTCAACTGCAAGCAGTCGCCCGAGTATTGGCAGGAAAACCATAAGTATTGAGTTGGATGGAGATGTCTAAACTCCGCCTTAGAAACTTACGACGCAGGTCGGGTTACCTGGTTGGCAACTCTATCACCGGAATCGGAACCTGAGAGATAACAACCCACACTTCTTAAAATCCTATTATTAAAGAGACCAAAATGGAAGAAAATAGAGGAGGTAGCATAATTCCAGTATTTAGGAAGTATAATATCGGAAGAAAAGGAGAATCAGAGGAAGATATTAAGGCTAGAATTAGAAAATTAAAAGCTGTATTCTCACAGTTGTCACCCATGTGTCACTCAACTTGCTGATCAAATGTCTCCCCCATACCGATTGGATGATCATTCATCTTCGTAACTACCATATGTAGATGAGAGGTCAGCAGCCGGTTGGTAGACCAAAGTACTTCTAGATCTGACGTGCCAAGGTTTTTTTTTGGAGGCACAGAACTCTGCTGATAAAATTTCACAGGTTATCACAGATGTTGATTCCGTTTTTTGATATAAGGAACCAAAAGTATCCGACGACGTACCGCACAGTAATGTGGTGATGTGTTTGATATGTGGCATGTCTCTTCTGCTGAGATAAAATTGATTCTGAATTACTAAAACATATTGTATGTATATATCAGGGAATCCATCTTAAGCGGAAACCTTTTTACAGCGTTTCAGCGACTCTCACTTTGCCTGTTATTGTGTTTGCAACGCTCCGGCGGGGAGCGTGTTCCGTTACTACCGGCAAATGAAGACAGTTAGAAGCTACAAAATACAAATAAAAGTAAAGTGGTCCCACAACAGGCTTCAGGAGGCCATTGGAGTAGTAGGAGGTTAAGGCTCCCATTTTTTCTAGACAATCGACACTTTAATGTCCGCCGGGTTGTCTGCCCTACGTGATGGCCGCCTTTACCCCCAGAACAAGATGCTGGTACTCATTTCCGTTAGAGGCTGAGTCGACCCCAGGGCACAAAATGTAAATAACTCAACTAATTAGAATATTATAAAAAGTAGGCCTATACTAGAGGCTTATTACTCATCATTTAATCGAGGTTTTATTTTTGAGATTTGAGATTTATTTAAGATTTGAGATTTATTTGAGAAATTTAAGCAGTCTGGTCGCGGAGACAGGATGATGCGAGGTTTCCTCCTCTTAAATTGATTTTCCCTGTGTATATATCAAATAATAAACATCGCTCTGAAGTAATGAGTGAAGAAAGGCCGTAGTAATATAGGACTTGGTGTCGCTAGTAGTGCATCCAGCGGAAAACATAAGACCAAACTTAGAACATACAGTTCGCAAAACATGAAAAGGGGAGCAACGAACGCGAACTGAATTTAAGACATGTTAATTCCCAAAACTTAATCACATTGCACATAATCCGTCTATATTGTCTATGCCGTACTTTCCCTCTTCAATTAATTTTGAAACGAAATGCGCAACACGTACAACGCCTAATCTAGTCGCTCCTAGAATGAAACTGAAGTTACCCCTGGAGCCCCTGATTTTGACGTCCATTGGCCGTAGTTCCGAAACACCACGCCGTTCCTCGTGGCTGCTTTTGTAGACTAATATTTAGGAGTAGTTTAATTTCCTCGTCAGAAATAATTTCAAATAAAGGTTTGTTTAAAAAACCACATTGCTTCCGACGCAGTATTTGTAATTCATTACAGATTCCCACCAAAGATGATGGGAGCATTGCTATTTAACAACTATTAAAATAATGTATGGCGAAATGCCCATAATAGACCAGCCATCTGTATACTTTTTTATACGAATTTTCCTCTAGGTTTATCCTTCAGCCGCACAATTTATTTTGCCTCTTCCGCCACAGTGTCTTTTCTGTCGCTCAGCATCTTCTTCTCTGAGGTCTCTCGCGATCATGTTGTCTTTTTATACTTCATCCGTCCACTAATATCTGGATTTCCCCTTCTCTTCCTCCTGCCTTCAGCATTCCATCCCGGACATCATTCTTCCGTTTCTAATATTCTCCATCCTCTTCAGATGCCCAAACCATTTGATTTTTTATTCTATTCTCCTATTATACTAGTTTTAACATTAGTTATTTTCTCTAATTTTCTGGTTCCGAATATTCTCCTTTCTTGATTTTTTTGCTGCCCTTCGCCAAAAATCCATCTCTGTCTATCTAAAGTCCAGGTCTCCGCACCATACAACATAAAACTTTGTATCACAATGATTTAAATATTTTTCCTCCAAATCACTGACTTTAACATTCTTCCATTACTTCCTTTTCCTTACCTTCACTAATTCGTTTCTCAATTTCAATTCATGCACGTTTCAAATCCGATTGTAAAATTGATCCTAAATATTTTGAATTTTTCAACTTTCTCTTAATTTCCCCACATTTGTACATTGGTAATTTCTCTCTCGTATCATAATACAAGCTCTACTAAACTGCTCAAATTTGTGAAAGTTTTTTGTTAGAGTTCTTTGCACTCTGTAGTCTATCTTTATTTAAGTCTACAAAAGATTATCACTGTTGTTTCTTTAAGCCAATTGAAACAATGTCCTTATGGAAACTTTTTTTGTTAATAACTGGAACTTTTAATACTAGTTCCTGATATAGAGAGTAAATTGAAAGATTTTCTCCGGTTAGGAGAAAATAATTATGCTTATTTCTGTACGCATGAATAAACCTATTTGTAAAACACATTATACATAATACAGGAGGAGAGATCACAGAATTTTCCGCTGTTCAATTTTAATACTGTGATTTATTTAATTACTGACGCTATCTATAAACATTCATAATGCAAATCAAATTAGCAACATTTTTAACCAAACCCAATTTCATTCACAATGTTAAACTTTCAAAATATGTACATAAACTTAATTTCATTTTATTGCAATTTTAAATGCATATTCCGTAAAAAACAAGGCAACATTATTACATTTAATACATGTATATTAGAACTACTAGGAAATCCGCCCGTTTACAATTGAATACATTTCATCTTAATACTGAATTCAATATGCGAAGCTTTTAATATAAATTTTGGGTAACTTTGACATTATCTAAAAGAAGTGCTTTTTTTTTACAAACTAGAGAATATAACCTTTTTATTTATTTTTAAGATACTAACGACAAAGGCTATTGAGCAAATTACTCTTTAGAACTTATTTTTTTTCCAAAATTATGACAGTGCCTGTCTTTACATATGTTGAAGTGACAATTGGACTCTTGACCATTCAGACGGAAGAAAAAAATAGACACTGCAGAAATTAAGTTATTACGTTCAGTAATCAGGTGTGACAACTTTGGACACACAAAAGAAATGAAGATTGATTTAATAAAGGACTTAAATACTTTTAGTTTAACACAATACGGAGAATGGGGCACGCCATTGCGTAGTGGTTAAGGCACTGCGCTTAACAAACCCGAAGATCGAGGGTTAGAGTCCCGGTGGGGTCCAAGATTTTTAAAAACTGTCCCAATCCTTCTGGCGGCACTATGGTCCTGGGCGTCGACTCAGCCTCTAACGGAAATGAGTAATCAGACGCGGTTCGGTTCTGGGGTAAAAGGCGGCTGTCACGCAGGGCTGACAACCCGTCTGACATTTAGTGCCGCTTGTCCAAAAAAGTTAGTGAGGTGTTAACCTCCCTGCTACCCTAACGGCATCCTTAGGTCTGTACTGGGATCACTTTACTTAACAAGTAGAATTGACAATATGAGAAATAAACCGGTAATGACATTTGAAAAAAAGATTGCCTACAGATAGAATCCCTCATCTGTGTTATTAACCCATTCGCGCCCCCAAACGTCTATGTTACGGTTGTCAATAAATCTAAATATATTTCTATAATATTTTGGTACATCCTCTTAGAGTGAATCTATTCGATCTCGATTGACTAAGTGGTGTATCATAGAGTCTCCGGTTCTGACGTCTACAGGTTCGAAATTCTACAGGGAACGATGGCTTTTAAACGGGGCAATGAAAATCAAGGGGATATTTTTCTCAGGAAGAGAAATAAATCCATGCGTCCTGCGCATCAGATTTATGGAAAATAAAATAACCTCAAGCCTGAAATAAGGGTCATGTAAGCAAAATTCATCGCCCTTTTCAACTCCCAGATTTGAATTGCAATAGTTGAGCTGTCCAAAACCTGGTTAAATAAACATTCCAAAATTTTAATTAACAGTTATTACAACAAGTCCAAAAACAACGCGCGTCTTGGTGCTTTATCCATGTTGTTAAAGTGTCAGGTAGATCCTATGGTGTTTTAGAAATGGAACAAAACTCAAATTTACATAGTTTTTCTCGTACTTTCATTAAAAATTGTTGGATAGTTAAAAATCTTAAGCACAATGGTTAAAGAGTACAAACCAATAGGAACATTATACTTCAGAAAGACAGGCCCCCTGGCCAACTGCAATGGCGCTGTTCCAACTCCAGGTAGCAACCAGCGTCCACATACTGTATTCAGATAATTTGGATTCACTGCTAACAGCGAAAAACCCTCAAATAATTGGAGAATGTCAAAGCCAGATAATCTCAAGAGTGCCTTGTCTCATCTCAAAGTACAGAAGAAACAGCTACGCCTCAGAATAGCAACATGGGGATCCTGCTTCATGAGGACAATAAAGCATCGCTTCAGTGTACCAGAACCCAGGCCTCAAGAGAGAAAACAAAGCCAATGCAATACCGATGGAAATAATGGAACAGAAACGATTGAAAACTGATGTGTGGAAAGGCCCGAACTTCCAACTTCGCCACCTATACACACGCTTTGCCGCTCATGGTTTCCACGGAAGATATGCCAGATCCGTCATACACGACCCGCAAGGAAGACTGCAGATGTAAGCTTTGCGACAAGCCATGCTCCAAGCACCCCTACAAGACCCACGATATCAGTCCGTTGTATTTTAAATCAACATCGCACGTTTCCGTTCTGGGTCCTCATAAAACTGTATCTACTAAGTCCCTCTCTTACAAACCTGATAAATCTGTAATCTTACTTATTCTGAAACACCCTGTAGAGTTCCAGATTTCATAGTAATGTTAACAGTAGTACCCCCAAACGGTGCAAGAAACTAAAGAATTATTTAATAACAAACTAACTTATACACCTCACTGATGAGTATTCTTTTAGCAATATTAATATATTTAATTATTTATGTAAATAATATTAAGAATAACAAATATTTTTATTTGTTTTGTTTTAAAATATTGTGTAATCCGTAAAATTAGTTTTCTATATCTCATTATTTTCTGTTTTTTATATACACTAGACAGGGACAATTTAATATGTCTTGCTTGTATACATTTTTTATTATTAGTTTTAGTCTTAATTTAACTAATATTAACTGGTTGTATTATAGATCGTAATATGTAATTAGATATTATCTTTTGATCAAATTTTTACTTAGTGTTTATATTAGAGTTAATTAAGATTGTTATATTCTTATGTAATATATTTGTCCTGGTGAGTGGAAGAGAAGGCCACATGGCCTTAACTCCACCAGGCTAAATAAATCTTAAATCTTAAATCTTAAAAGAAATAATTTGACCATAGGCCTATATTCAATCCTAACGCTCAGATATTTATTTCAGGTAACAAGAGTCAATACCATCAAGGTCAATCTGAACAAGGGCAATATCGAAAAATAATACACATTCCAAAGTGATACATCCATCCATAGCAATTCTGCCCGAGGGCAAGGTCTTTCCACTGCAATCATAGCATTTTCATGCTCTGTCTTTGCAGCTTACTAGGGAATTTAGTGTAGGTGTGGTAGCTCCCGTTGCTTCCGCACCGATGAAGGATGGATTATGATAATGATAATGATGATGATGATGATGATGATGGCCATATGATTTCGGACCGTTTGGGCTTCCAAAGTGATATGGAATTAAAATCTCTGAAAAATAAATAAATTCTGTCTATAAATAGGTTTGTCACATTTCTACTATTTATATTATTTGAATATTTTTCTAAAGCTGAAGATGGGCTTTGAAAAATATTAAAACTAATTAATAAATGTATGTACATGGACGTCCACCGCTGTGGTTTCTCGAGTAGCGTGCTGCCTTCAACAGGCGGGCCGGTTCGATCCCCGGTCTGTTCAGTTTTTCTGGGTGTAGGTTTTTAATCGGGATTTTCCTCACCTGTAAGACAAATGTCAGGAAAACTTTAAGGCCCAAACGGTCCCCGAAATCATATGGCCATCATCATCATCTTTCACGGTATGGAAAGCAACGGGAAGCTACCACACCTACAATTCCCTAGTAAAGCTGCAAGCATAGTATGAAAATGCTCTGATTGCAGTGAAGGACCTACCTTCGGGCAGAACCTTACTATGGAGGGATGTAATGGACCAGCTTCAGCAAGATTAAACATTTTTACCATTGTAGAAAGCATACCCTAAAATTGTTTGTATCTATCTCAATAAAGAACCATCTGCCGAAACTTTGTTCATAGAAATATTGTCAGTTTCAAAAATTGTTTCTCTGTGAGATACCAACCTCCTAAGATAAAAGCCATGGCTGAAATTGAGTCCACTTACAAAAACGCGCGAATAACTATGAACACGTATCGTTCTGGGCGCTTTTCTAAAATATACAGACACTGATAACGACATAACAACAATGATGGCTACGTTCCAGGCTTGTGATATGACACTCCTATCCTACGACTACACATACCACTCATCACTTGAGCGTCTTGATTAATTGCAAACAATAACCAGACAGAGACTACTCCGGGCAACGGCAGCCCGGAATATCAGCACCTGATATATATTCTTAGCTATTCCCTGCAGTGCTCCTTAACCGACTCGACAGACTATTACGTTATAGAGACTTAAAACATATAGACCAATGCAACCCTAATTGAAGAAAAGATATGCGATCGCCGTGGCATTCAATATGGGGACGACTTTGTGCAGTCTGTAGATGAAATAGGTGAGACACTAAATGGACGTTTATACTACAATATACAAACAGAAATGCCCCACCAGAAACTACACTCGTTGTGAGATGATTGAAACGACGCCGCTGCACCCTGGATGACTCTTTCAATTCGTAACTTGATGAATATGATGAGACGCAGACACATAAGAATATAGACTCAACACAACCGACACAAGTGTCTCACTCAATATAAACAGTTACGTACACGACAAATCAAGCTATAAGAAACGCCAAACTTAGCCATTTATACACCTAACCAATACCACTACTTCAGAAATCTGGAAAAAACTTGACTAGAATGGGAATTGGGACAAAAGAACACACAGGTAGACAAATTACCTGTTTCCCTGGGCCACATCAATAATCACTCAAGGTATAACTACTATCCAAAGGATAAAGAACAAACAATAAATGAATTATCACTGACAAATCATCAACCCGACAGAGAACATTTCCACTTCTCATATTGTACAGACTACGCCGTAAAGAAAGCATCATGCGAATAATAAAACCCAAAAAAGCAGAGGAAAACTGACCGTATAAATATAATTTACTGAAATGAAAATAATCGAAGCTATACTACCTACAATAACTCATATTTTTAACTCATCACTACAAACTTCTAACCATATCCCTCATTGTGGAAAACAAGCCCTCGTACGTCCACTGCCTTAAGTTAACACGCCCTCAACCACGAAGACTTTCGACCAAGTAGCATGTACCTACTCTTTCAAAAGCTTTGGAACGATTCGTCAAATAAACAACTGTACTAGAATACCTACATGATTAAACCTTCTAGATCAATTTCAGTCAGGCTTCAGGAAAGGACACAATACAAATACTGCTCTATAAATATTTGCGAAAAAGACATACGCGAAGCTGCTGATAATCGAAAAGCTCCATTCTACATTCACCTGGACCCTTAGGAAAGCCTTCGAACACGGTAGACTTGGACTTATTGTTCATAAACTTTAAAACCTCTTAACTTCTCTGATATGGCCACGAAATGGTTCAATTCCTACTTCAGTGAGCGCCAGCAATCTGTTATTTTTTTTAGGAAATCATACATTATGTTCTTCTTGGTCCTTCCGTAAAGCTGCGGGTTCCACAGGGTTCGGTACTGGACTTCTTTGCTTTTCAATCTACATAAAAGACATATCCACTCCTAACCTTGCAACTAATTTATTGCAGACGACATGCAATCTGCATCCACACCGACAAATATTCACTAATGCCGCTGTTGCCAAAATTAACGAGGATCTTGACTCACTAATGACTTGGACAGTTGAAATATGGACTGCAATTTAAATCCTACAAAGTCACAATCAATCTTATGGGTCATCAGAGACTATTATCTAACATTAACCTAAACACAGTTTCGCATTGTGTCACTAAACGGAGTTCAAATCCCTTATAGTGAGACAGTAAATTCTAGAGTTTTAAAATTGACAAAAACTTAAATTGAATACACAAATAAACCATACATGCAAAACCGTCTTCTCATAATACATTCCTTAAATCGTTACGAAATTGTTTGCCATTCGCCCTAGGCAAATGTTAGTAGAAACACTTGCAATGCCCCCATTTTGATTATTGTGACACTCTTTTTACAGACTTAAATATTATTTCCACTCAAAGACTTCAACGTGTTCATAATTCTTGCGCACGTTTTATTTGTTGTTATTCGCAAATTTGACCATGTTACACCGTCCTGGAACAATTATCGTGGTTTCGTCTAAGAGATCGTAGAACTGTCCATTCCCTATCCCTTCTCTATAAAATACTTCACACATCATCGCCTAATTATTTATCACGCCGCTTCATCAGACTATCCGACACACATAATCTTGACACTCGATCCCATCAGCACATTGTCCTTTATATCCCGCCTCATCACACTGTATATTATTCTTATCTTTTACGTGTGTCACTTACCAAAACATGAATTCCCTTCCACCCTATGTCAGAGACTGTCAAACTATAACATCCTTCAAAAACAAACTAAAGAATTATTTAATAACAAACTGACTTATACACCTCACTGATAGTATTTTTTAGCAATATTAATAATTTAATTATTTATGTAAATAATATTAAGAATAACAAATATTTTTATTTGTTTTGTTTTAAATATTGTATAATCGTAAAATTAGGTTTTCTATATCTCATTATTTTCCTGTTTTTTATATACACTAGACAGGGACAATTTAATATGTCTTGCTTGTATACATTTTATTATTAGTTTTAGTCTTAATTTTAACTAATATTAACTGGTTGTATTATAGATCGTAATATGTATATTAGATATTATCTTTTGATCAAATTTTTACTTAGTGTTTAATATTAGAGTTATTAAGATTGTTATATTCTTATGTAATATATGTTTGTCCTGGTGAGTGGAAGAGAAGGCCACATGGCCTTAACTCCACCAGGCTAAATAAATCTTAAATCTTAAATCTTAAAGCATGCATATTTCCAATGATTTTGATTGAGATTTTATTAAATAAATAACTAACTAACTCACTGGCTCTATCAAACCCTTAGGTTCATGGCTGCACGGATATAAGCTCTCTATAATCCCTATCTTGAGCTAATGTTTTCCAATCATCCTCTGTATAATCTACTTCCCTTAAATCGTAGATAATGTTATACTCCCAACTCATTGACAAGAATATTTCGATCAACATTTTAAGAGCACCAGAATGAAGATTAGAAAAACGCTATTTTGAGAAAATATGCCAGGAAAACTACCATTAGGAGGACCTAGGTAAAGATATTGGGAGAACTTATAAATGTCTTTAAAAGGTTGAACATTATTAACCTTCTATTTCCAGTGTGTATTGGAGTGGAAATATTTTAAAACTGGGTTTCTCTTAACTTATACTGTATTTTGGAGTTCAGTTAAACTTTAAAGAGCATTTCGATTCTGCAGTCATTAGATCATCGATTCAGTTTCACTCATATACAGATAACCCTTGGAGCTAAAAAAATCTCATTTTTCTACTTTAAATTTTAAAAAATGTTATGAATGATACATTTTATATATGACGTGGGTTAAAATATATTCCTTCTTCTTCCTTCCTTCCAAGTATTAGGCCAAGGCCCGTTACGATCCTATAGAATTTTTTCCCTCCAGCGTTTCATAGGACGGCCCAGTGATCTTCGTCCTCTTGGTATATAATTATAAACAGCTCTGGGGATCCGATTTGAACTCATTCTTTCAAGATGGTGTTTCCAATTTAGTTGGTACTGTATAATATATTCCAAAATTGGCATAGTCTTCAATTCTTTTAAGATATCGGTGTTCCTTTTCCGATCCCATCTGGTGTAACCCGCTGTTCTGCGCATGAATCTCAATTCACAAGTCGTTATTCTGCTTTCATGTTGTATTTTTAGTGTCCATGCTTAACTACCATAGGTCAACACTGGTCTAGCCAAAGTGTTTATAACGTAATCTGGTGTTTTTTTGTACAAGGGATGGTTTCATAACTTGATTAATAATTCCTAACTTTTATTATAACTAGTAACCTTTTCAGGGATATCTTTTTCATCCAGATAGAGAGATAATATCCAAGATATTTAAATTGATTAGATCTCTCTAAAATTTTATTCTGGTAGCAGATTTTTACTTTGTATGGGGTCCTTCCCATGAAATGCCATAATTTTAGTTTTGTTAATTGATATTTCCATATTAAATGTGGCACCTTTTTTTTGTAAATTATAAATTGATCGTTGCAAATCATTTTCGGAAAGTGCCAGAAGAGCTAAATCGTCTGCAAAAAGAATAGCATCGAGTTTGAGTTCTTATTGATGGGTATATATCCTCGTGTTTTCCTCCATTCGTTTATTAATTTATTCATATATATATATATATATATATATATATATATATAATGAAAAGCACCGGTGAAAGTCCACATTCCTGTCTTACTCCAGTGCTGATCTTTTCCCAAGAAGATAATTTGCCATCTTGTTTAACAGAGATTTAATTATCTTTATAGATGGTTGAAGGTATTAGTAATACATTGTTGTGGAACGTTATCATTAACTAAAATTTCCCGGAAGGATCAAAATATATTTTAATAAAGTTAATGTTGAGCCTGAAGGAGTTAGCAACTGGCTCTTCCTAGTCATGAAATGGTGTAATAATTCAGTCGAGCAGCTATGGGTATTTTTTCTTCTTTTCTTCTTCTCCATTGTAGTTTTGCCTCTCTCTTTATAGGTACTTTTACGTGTCCCACGTCACACAGGTCTTACAGTGGCACTACCTATCAGGTGAGCCATTTTAACTTCGGATCACACATAAACATCCTTGATCATACAATCAAGGACTTCTCTAAGACAACACGAACATTTAAGACGTCATTCACTTATACATTCATATTAAACATGGTGAATATGATAATGATGATTATGATGCTTCTCAGACTGTCATAATTGAAAACTTACATTATGGAAATGAAGTAGCCGGTATGCTGTCAAAACGAGGATTAATGTCTTTACGCCAACCTAATTCAAACACATCCTATTACTCAGCAATCATTTTTATCAAACAAACGTTAAAAACGCATTCTCAACCAATCTTCAGATCCGAATTCAAGAAAAACAATGGAAAAACACTATCCATACTACACCAAATGCCCTTCGAAAGGAAGCTGTTACATATTTTCGACTAAACACCAGACATGATTATCTTGCAGCTCATCTTTCATCGAATTGGAATCTACAGAAATCCTCATTGCCCCACTGTGTTCCACAAACGTAACATATATAGAAGCACTTCACTCTGCTACGCTGAAGGGTAGATACTGGGAAGCAAGAGCCAAACATTCTGTTTTGCTATGATTTTTTATTCAAGAAAATTAAAATAATGTACAGTACTCCTTACATCAATTAAATCAGTTATGCCAAGAATATAATTTAAAAATATCAAAAGAAAAATCTAAAATAATGGCATTATGGGGTAGTGAACATATAAGATCAAAAATCATAATAGACAAAAACCTCTGGGACAAGTAACAAAGTTTAATTGTTTGGGTTGTAATTTTACTATAAACACAAAAACTGAAAGAGACGTAAATATGAAACTGTCAAGATTTCAAATGACGTGTGGAACTATACATAGAACATTAAAGAACGAAACAAGAAGAGATACTAGATTGAAGTTTTATAAAACATTGGCAGTTACTGCATTACTTCATGGGAGTGAAACACGGGTAATGACCAAAAAAATTACAAAGTAGAATACAAAGCGTAGAAACGAACTTAGAAGAACAAAAGGCTATACAAGAATTGATCGGATAAGGAATGTAGATATAAGAACACAGCTGAATTTATCAATTGATTGATAAAATCAAAGAATATAGAGAAAATGGTTTAGATATGTAGAAAGAATGAATGTAACAATATTACCAAAAGCAGCATTTAACTACAAGCCAAGAGGTTCAAGGACTATAGGAAGGCCAGTGAAAAGATAGAACAACTGTGAGGCGGAACAGGCAATTTACCTAGAAGAGAAGAAAAGAAGAAGAAGCTATGATGTTTTATTGTTTTAATTTATTGTTATTTTATTTGTTTTATTGATAATGTAGACTTCTGTCTACTTCCCTTCATTTGTATAAATGACTATGACGCCCCAGATGAGGTTCGGTGACCATTTGGGCATTAAAGTTTCCTGACATTTGTCTTAGAGATGAAGAAAAACACCGAAAAAAACACCCAGGAAACGTGTACCGACCGGGGATAAAACCCGGTTCCGCTGCGTACTAAGAAGAGAGACTACCCCGAAACCACTAAGGCGGAGAGAGATTATTTATTAAAATGTAATATATGTATTTACTTTGCTTACTTAACATGAAGGTACGTAAATTGATTATACTGGTTAACATGATTTTTGTCTCATCAGTGCCAATAGTTGTACTTAATGTTGTTTATTAACGTGTTTTCAAATATGTATTCGGAATTTCTCCATCACCCACAGTTTTTTTTTTATTTCAATTTCAATTAATGGATTTAAATAATTATTTTTAATAAACGTTTCTTCGTCCATTTGTCGATTGTAAAATAAAACCTAATGAGCTAACACAGGAGATTTCAGCTATGGAAAAGAGATATCAAGGCAAATGGAATCCTAATATACCGGTCGATTATTGTTGGACTATCAGGAGGGAAGCTCCACAGGCGAAATACAGCAGAATATCGCCATTTCTTACTTTCTAGGTGAGTCCGAATGTTCGAATATTGTGCAGTTACGAATGTAGAAAATATTAAAGTGTTTGAAACTATAAATGCCTGTCCCTCGGAAACCTTGCGTGATGGAGAAAAACCGATATCTAATTTGAATCCAGGAGACAAAATACTATCAGTATCACATATTTTTCTTTCTGAGACAAAAAAAAAGTTTCTTTTTTGTTGTTCAGTGTTACGGAATTGCTACGTAACAAAATTGTCCTACAAACAATTAGTTTTAATATGTCATTGGGAGATGGACATAGGTACGGGGTAATGAGTCCGCAATCAGTTTCTGTTAATAATCGCATTTCTTCCTGGCGCTTGGTGAGGAAAGGGGTACCTCAAGGCGGCGTCCTCGCTCCTCTTCTCTTCTCGATTTATATTAATGACGTGACCAAGAAACTACAAAACTGCAAGCATCATCTTTACGCCGACGACCTACAGATTTACACACACTTTAGGCCTGACGAAATTAATGAATTTATTGACAAAGTAAACACTGACCTCAGGCATATAATCTTTATGGTCCAGACAATATGGGCTGAAACTAAATGTAACAAAACGCAAGCAATAATTATCGGACATCCAAGGCTATTACACCTCATAAACAATGGCAATATGCCGGCTGTCATATTAGATAATTGAACAAATTCCTTATACCGACGTCGTTAAAAACTTGGGATTTTACTTAGATTCTAATTTAAAATGGCATGAGCAAGTAAAACAACACATCTAAAAGGATCTTCTCCATAATGCATTCCCTAAAGCGACTTAAACATTTCTTCCTACAACTCTTAAAAGAATTTTAATCCAAACTTTAGTGATGCCGCATTTTGACTACTGTTGACGTTCTACTAACTGACATAAGTGACGGATTGTCGGACAAACTGCAGCGTGTGCCATAATATGTGTATCAGATTCATATTTAATGTTCGAAAATACGATCACATTTCTCCATTATTCCACGAATTGTCATGGCTACATCTAAAAGAGAGAAGAAAAATCGCACTGTCTAATTCTCCTATTTAAGATCCTACATCCTCGATTCCCAATTATTTATCATCCCGTTTCAGTATCTATCCTCAAACCATAACTTAAACACAAGAACACAACATAGTCTCTTACTTAATATACCGCAACATAGGACATCACATCACTCCATGTCATATACCATCTCCACTTCTCGCATCTGGAATTCTCTACCACAAGAAATAAGGGCTGCCGGACATTGGCCATCTTTTAAAAGAAATCTAAATTTATATTTGCTCTAAACTCGACTTCATTATTATCCAGTGTAGATATATATATTAATTGGTGTTTCCCGTATAATGTATCATATTTATATTATTATTATTATTATTATTATTATTATCGTATCATTATTGTTATTACCCTATAAAATGTTGTTTTGTACATGACATTTACATTGTTACATTTATTGTATCTTTAAGTGTTTATAATTAGTATAGTGTATATCTATATTTGTCGAATATTTATTTGTATTTGTACTGGTTGAGTGGAAGAGAGGGCCTTATGGCCTTAAACTCTGCCAGTACCAGAAAGAAAAAAGTAATTATTTTAAGTTTTTATTATATTATTTTATTATTTTATTATGTTTATATTATTATTATGAATGGCAAAGTGAGTAATAGGTTTAAGTGGAAAGAAGTTCTAACTCCAGATAAGTTACAGTCTGTGGCGAATTAGAATTCATAGGCGTTCTCGTTGCCACAGAGATCTGAAGTGGCCAAAAAAAATGATCCTGGATTAGGAGAACATAGGAAAACACGACGAAACAGTACGTTTTCATAGTGTTTATAAGAAGAGCTACAACTCCAGTACGCCAATTTTCTCGAGGGACTTGGTTACGTTAATTCCAGGGGGATTTCCAGGGACTGTGTTTCCTCAATTCACACTATCACGTGGTTTGTGATACACTTCAGTCCAAATAAATAAACATATAATCAGTGAATATGTAAAAAAATAACTAAACTAACTCACTGGCTTTATCGAACCTGTAGGTTCATGGGCGCGCGGATATAAGGTCTCCATACATCCCTATCCTGAGGTAATATTTTGCAATCATCACCTGTATAATCTACCTCCCACAAATTATTGATAACGTTATCCTCCCACGTCATTCTTCAACTCATGTTCGTCTTCTGTAAATGGACCGAACCAACATAAACTTTACTCTCGTTTTCGGTCTAATCTCTCCTTTGCCCCACGCCACCAGGATTTAGAAATATACGACCATTCGGAAGAGACGATGTAACTTTAACTCGGTTTTCACTATATTTTGTATTATGGAATTAAAATGTAATTCTGCCTGTAAATTATTTATCTTCTCTGTTTATAATTTAATTAGGCCTATCTAATGGATCTTCAATATGTAAGCGAGTACATATACTTAGGACAACTACTCTCCTTCCATCAGAAAGTAGAGAAGGAAATAAGCAGAAGAATAGCTCTCGCCTCGAAGGCGTTCTGGTCACTGAAATTTATACTGCTGGACAAGTCACTCAACCGGAAACTCAAAATGGAAACACTACAAACCTGTGTTCTTCCAACACTGTTATATGGCTGCCAAACTTGGAATCTTACTGCCAAACTGAAGTACACACTCCAAGTATGCCAAAGGAAAATGGAGAGGAAAATCTTAGGCATAACTCTGAAGGACAGAATCTCGAATACAACACTTCAAGCGATATCCTCAACAACTGATCACGCACAACAAGCCATCAGGAAAAAATGGAAGTGAGGAGGCCACGTCGCAAGAATACAGGACGACAGGTGGACAATAAAAACAACCATGTGGGACCCGTACACAGGCAAGAGACAGCGCGGAAGACCAAGACGACGATGGACTGACATCTTCAAAGAACGAGCAGGGGCGCAATGGTCCAGAGTCGCCAGATGCAGGAAAAGCTGGAGAACGATGGAGAGCCAACTGTGTATTAACTAATCACAGAACAGACAGTGTATACAAACCAAGTGCTACATCCAAGTCAACTTCTCACCACGGAGTAGCTCACCGGGTGACACTCTCAAATAGAGCTTAACCCCTGTACAGGGAGGCCTTTGCCCTAAAGGGACATATCAGGCTTTATTTATTTATTTATTTATTTATAATAAATAAAATATTTCTTTGTTTGTTTGTTTCTACGTACTTTATGCGCGGCCATACCGTTGATCCGATTGTGATGGGACTTTTTGCAAAATGTTCACAAGATTCCCGGGATGAACATAGTCTATAAGACAGTTGTGATAGTCAACTCGTACACCCTTTGTAGTGGAAAACGTGGAAAATGTAGCTCTTTGGACATTTAAATGGCTTACGCAACCTAAACCATAACAAATACATACCATTAATGTACACAGAATTGAATATATCGAAAAGCTCTACTAAAATGTCCACGACAGCGTATGTTTTTCTCTTACGGATAACTCACAATGACCATTTTTAGCTTACATTGATGCCAAGAAGATCGAGACTAGTACATAGATTCCTGTGCAAGCATAGCAGCACATGGCAGATTTCTTTTACGGATAACTCACAATAACGAATATTGTCTTTTAACTCTTTTATGCCAACAAGATCGAGATAAGTAGATGCCTGGGCAACTCCGGGTAATGAGAACGGGGAATCTTAAAAATTATTACGATATATATTTATAATTATTTTTCATTTTACTTATTCAACTAATCATAAGAAGTACATTAATTCTGTCTTTGCTCATTTGTGCAAAGAAGATCGGGATGAGTAGATTCCCGGACAACGTCGGGTAAACAGCAAGTGGTATATATAAATCTAAATTTATAAATATGTTTTCCTTCTACTTATTCAACTCAACATAAAAACGTAATCATTTTCATTTATTTAGGCGTAGCAGTTCACGCCGGGTATTACCTAGTTACATTGGAATCTACAGCATAAAAGAACATTAATCCTTAATAGTACAAGTCATCGTCAATGCGCAAAATAAATCGTTTTTACTGTGATATTGATTACGTGCCTAACTAGTAATAATTCATTAGAACAGCTAATGAAAAATGAGGGACATTTGAAGAAATTGTTGAATTCGAATACTTAGGAACAATAATCACAAATAGGAAAGAGATAACTAACTAACTAACTAACTAACCCACTGGCACTATCGAACCCATAGGTCCATGTCCGCGCGGACATAAGCTCTCCACATATCCCTATCCTGAACTAACGTTTTCCAATCATCCCCTTTTATAATCTACTTATCTAAAATCTATTCTCTCTCCTCATTCTTCGTGTAAAAATTGGAAGTTTTCCCTCTGGTTTTCCTACAAGAAGCTTCCATACACGTCTTTCATTTCCCATTCTTGCCACATGTCCTGCCCATCGCAATCTAAGAGACTTAACTGTTCTTATTATATCTGGCTTCCTATAAACATCATGTAGTTCACAAATAGGAATGAGGTGTACGAAGAAATTGTGGAAATGCACGCTATTATGCATTAGAAGAACTCTTGTCCCAACTCCTTTCAAAAAACATTGAACTGAAAATATATAAAATATTTATTCTCCCAGTTATTCTAAATGGATGCCAAACATGGACTCTTACTTTAAGGGAGGAAATACCATGATTATTAATAGCGAATTCAGAAGATGACCTACAACGTTCAGTTCACTCTTTTCAACAAATTGAAATAAACTACAACATGGAAATATCAACAGAAAAATCTAAAATCATGGCTTTCCTAGGAAAATACACAGTTCGCAGTAAAATTACCATTAATAATAAAATATTAGAAACAACTAACGCATTTAACTACCTCGGATACCAAGTTACATACGAAGAGGAAAAAGATTTTAGTCAAAAACATTATAAAATTTTAACAGAGTAGCAGGGATTATATATACTATTTTTAAGCCAAACAAAGTACAGCAACGCACACAATCTAGAATTTATAAAACACTGGCCAGACCCATATTATATTACGGCAGTGAGGCTGGACAATTCGCAGTGTAGATGAACAAATACTAACTGCGGCAGAAATAAAATTTGTGAGACGTACTGCAGGTTACTCAAGAACAGACCATAAAAGGAATTCTGAGTTTCTCAAAGAATTACAAACAGAATCAAATCATGGAACATGTTCAAAAATACAGAAACAACTGGAAATCTCACTTAAGAAGAATGAGCAGATCAAGAATATCACGTCAAATATTAAGTTACCAGCCACCAGGCAATCATTGGGCAGACCCTTCAAACGTGGATTGAGACCGTAACAGACCGCTAGGACTATCACATGAAATGAAGAAACAGAAGAAGAAGAATAAATATAGATTACAAGTATTTGAGAATAAAGTTTTAGGAAAGACTTTGTGCCAACAAAAGAGAAGAACAGCAGATGAATGGAGAAAACTACATAATAGTGAGCTACATGATATGTATGGGAAACCAGGTATAATAAGAAAAGTTAACTCTAGTAGACTACGATGGGTAGGACATGTGGCACGAATGGGGAATGGAAGACGTGCATGGAAGCTTCTTGAAGGAAAACCAGAGAAGAAACTCGTCCAGTTGGTAGACCAAGAACGAGGTGGGGAATAACATTAACCATTATTTGAAGGAAGTATATTATACAGGGAATGATTAGAAAGCTTTAGCTCAGGATATGGATGTATGGAGAGCTTATATCTGCGGGGACATGAACCTACGTGATAGATATAACCAATGAGTTAGTTACGACGATTTAAGTTTTTTTTATAGTCAGAGTATTTTTACTCTACTGGAAATATTATGTTTGTATGATATCGCTCTATTGGATATTATAGACTATAATTCGAGCACGTTTTGATTGTTAATGCACTGTATCACAATATGGGCGAGCAGTATTTTAATGTATACAAAGAAAGCACAATTAGGGAGTAGCTTTAATCCCACTCTTCTATCTAAGTTCGGCGCCAATGCTTTTAGTTTGGTCATTATCAAGATTTGAGAACAAAATTTACGACAGAGAGGAAGATAATTTAGGTCCAGTCACAGGACGCGAGCCAATACAAAACCAAATTACCGCCCTTGGAAACCTAAAACACCGTAGTATTAATACCTCTACTTCTTCGTGACTAAAGATCCCTGTATTTAAACTAGTTTCCTGGAGCTTAGTTTACTTACCTGTAAAGTTCAGATTGTGATTCTAATAAAGTAAGGTTATATGGTGTTTGAACTGAATGATTTATACCAGTTTTTAAGTAAGATCTGTGGGTGAATATATATATATATATATATATATATATATATATACAGTCCCTACCAGTTATATTATATGGATGCGAAACATCTTACTTTAAGGGAGGAAAGAATATTACGAGTTTTTGAGAATAAAGTACTTAGGAACATTTTTGGACTAAAGACAAATGAACAGACAAGTGAATGGAGAAGACTGAATAACAATGAATTACATGGTCTTTATAGGAAGTCAGATATAATGAGAACGGTTAAGTCTCATAGACTGTGATGAGCAGGACATGTGGCACGAATGGGGAATGAAAGAGGTGCATGGAAACTTCTTGTAGGTAAACCAGAGGGAAAACGCCCAGTTGATAGACCAAGAACGAGGTGGGAGAATAACATTAACTGTGATTTGAGGGAAGTGGATTATATAGGGGATGTTTGGAAAACATTGGCTCAGGATAGGGATGTATGGAGAGCTTATGTCCGCGCGGCCATGAACCTACGGGTTCGATAGTGCCAGTTAGTTAGTTATATACACAGTCCACCGCTGTGCAATCGAAGTAGCGTGCTGCCTTTTCACGCAGCAGGCCAGAGTTCGATTACCGTTCGGAACAGGCTCCTGGGGTAGGCTTTTCGGGTTTTTTCTTTACCTGTAAGACAAATGTCAGGAAGCTTAGGGCCCAACTGTCCCCGAAAATCATCCGGCCATCATCGTCATCCTTATCATTATCATCAGCTTCCCTTGCCAGTGTGGAAAGTAACGGGAAGCTACCACACCTATAATTCCTTAGTAAAGCTGCAAAGCATAACATGAGAGTGCTATGATTAAAGTGAAAGTCCTGCCTTCGGGCAGAATTACTGTAAATGGATATGCATACATAGTTACATACATACATACATACATACATACATACATACATACATACATACATACATACATACATACATACATACATACATACATACATACATACATACATACATACATACATACATACATACATGCATACATGCATACATGCATACATGCATACATGCATACATGCATACATACATACATACATACATGCATACATGCATACATGCATACATGCATACATGCAAATAAGGGTGCTCAATGTAGACTATTCTTCCCATATATCAAAGAAGACTTGACATTTAAAATTCCTTTCCAAACACCGCAGTTTTACTGCAATGATATCATGCCACGGTAAAACAAATGACTACTTACCTAGATTCCATATTATAGATAACCCGGGATGTGCATGTGGCTGCCCGCGACAAACTGCGAATCATATGATTTACTTGTTGTAAAGAATTTCGGCAGATAGAACTACCTTAATAGCAGACCATGTATATAAAATGGAGGGAACTGGCCGGGTTACTAACACGAATAGTAACTAAACATGTAACACAATTTTGTAAATTTATAAACTCTATGAATTATAGTTTATAAGGTGTTGGTATAATAATGCATGTTAATACTGCTCTGCGTGGTGCATGTTGATTGATTTTTCATAAATTAACAAAAATACATGCTATCATGCATACATACATACATACATGACATAC
>JASPKZ010003669.1:0-22196 GCA_030220185.1 Diploptera punctata | reverse complement strand
GAATTAACCTGCATACGATTTTTATAACACCACTTTAGTTATAAATTCTAAACCTACTATTATTTTATTTTAGAAATAAAAATTACATTCGAATCAGGAGTCAAAGCTCAGATCTTTGACTCTATACATTAGTGCGATAACCGTTATGCCATTTGAACTTCCGATAGGAACATCAAATGTCTTTCCACTTATATAATTCTCCTCTCATCCGAAGGCTGATGACCATTGTTATCAACAATGCCATCTATTCAAATTATTTTTATTTCGAATTTTAAATTACTTTTAAGCTATAAAGCTTCATATTTTAATGTTAGATTTTCCAGAATTGGATATGGTTATATAAAAAAACTATATCCAATTCTGGAAAATGTTTATTTAAAAAATAACATCAAAATATGAAGCTTAAAAGTAATATTGTTTATTTTTTATTATTTCACTCACCTCATACTTCATAACTTCTTGCAGACCTAGGTTTCATCACAACATTTGTGACATTCTCAATGCTGTGTCACGTTCACAACTGACGTCCAATGGCCTTCTATCCTGCAGACTGACCTCCGCGCCATCTGATGGCTGACCGATGAATTCCTAATCAGTCCTCTCTCCTTATAACCGGTATTTCAAATTCATAGTTGTATTTTCATTCTTGCATATGTAAATTTTTCCCAAATTGTGAGTTCCTTCGGTTTTTCCAATTGTTTAAGTAATTTTGTTTTGGTTTCTATTCTATGTTTTTCTGACCAGGCATGTGCAGCTATTGCAGATTTTCGGTTTCTCCATTTTTAACATTTCTGAGGTGTTCTTTTAATCTTGTATTTAGATTCCTTTTGTTTTTCCTATGTATATCTTTTCACAATCTTTACAATTAATTTGATAAATTCCCGATTTTTTGCCGTCTTCAATCTTTTCATTTTTGTTGGTTTTTATTAAATTACCCAAGCTGTAATCATTTTTCGGTGTTAATTTAATGTTGAATTTGTTGAAGATTTTTTGAAACTTGTCAAATACTAAAGGATGGTATGTGAACTTCTTGAATTTTTTGCCAATATTTTTATCTGTCTGAAGAGTACTTTCATTAGTGATTTTTTGTTCTTTAAATTTATTTATTTTCTTGTGTATCATCTTCTCTTGAAAACCATTATCCTTCGCAATTTTATGATGTGTTTTTTCTCTTTATTGTAATTTTCTTTGCTCGTGGGGACATTCACAAGTCTGTGTGTTAAACTATTAAATACTGCCTGTTTGTGTGAAAAATGGTTAAATCCAGCAGCTTTCATATAACTGTCGATGTGAGTTCTTTTCTGTAGATTTCAAATTCAATTTTCTTTTTTCTTCATTCCTAATCAATTTAAGGTCTAAAAATGGTATTTCATGATTATTTTTCTATTTCCATCGTAAATTTGATTGTTTTATTTTGAATATTTAACAGTTTAATGGCATCTTCTAATTGTTTCTGTTTTACTATTGCTATGATATCATCTACATATCTTCTCCAAAATTTAAACATCAAAGGGTGTGCTTTGGTTACATGACATTCAAAGTTCCCCATAAATATATTTGCTAAGAATGGTGATAATGGATTTCCCATTGCAAGTCCTGATTTTTGTCTAAAGTACCTTCCTCTAAAGGTGAAGAACATTTGAGTTAAGCATAAGTTTGCAAGAATGAAAATACAAGTATGAATTTTGAAATACCTGGTTATAAGGAGAGAGGACTGATTAGGAAATTCGTCGATCAGCCATCAGATGGCGCGGAGGTCAGTCTGCAGGATAGAAGGCCGTTGGACGTCAGTTGTGAACGTGACACAGCATTGAGAATGTCACAAATGTTGTGATGAAACCTAGGTCTGCAAGAAGTTATGAAGTATGAGGTGAGTGAAATAATAAAAAATAAACAATACTAAAAAACCTCATAGTGTTATTTCCTATATACATAACTTAAAAGTAATGTTTAAATTCTCAATAAAAATACTTTGAACAGAAGTAGTCGGTTGACTATCGGCTTCGGATGTAAGGAAAATTGTATAAATGGAATGAAATTATGACATTCCTATAGTAAATTCAAATGGCGTAACAGTTATTGCACTAACATACAGAGTCAGAGATCCAGGGTTTGACTCCCGGTTCAAATGTAATTTTTCTTCTAAAATAAAACTATATCCAATTCTAAAAATGTTAATTAAAATATAACATCAAAATCTAAACTCACTAGTCTACTTGTCACTCTACCCATAAGAAGTCTCTCTGGAAGATTCATTGTGTTGGCTATAGTCAATACAACAAGACGAGATGAACTTTTTGTTGGCCAGTCAAGTAAATTGTAAACAACATCCTGACGTCGAGTCCACAGCAAATCCAACTGCAACAAATTCAAATCACTGCTAAAAATTCATTTTTCGTAATGAGGAGTTAAGTTATCCCATAGAGGCCTTTGGAGCCTCATGGGGTAGTATGAGGTTAAGGCTCCCACTTTTTTTAGACAATTTGCACAACATGTCAGGCATGCAAAGCAGCCACCTTTACCCATAGAACATGTACTTGGTACTCATTTCCTTTGGAGGCTGAATCAACCCCAGAGTCATGATGCCACCAGGGACATTGGGACTCAAACTCCTGACTAACCAGCTTGTAACATATTGGCCCCACCAACTACACTATGGCGTGTTCCTCATAATGAGGAACTTTTCAATATACTAATATGTCCACACTTAAGCATAAAAGGAAATAAAAGGCTGACATGCTAGCTAAAATCAACCACCCAAAACCCCATAAATTTTTCTTCTTTAATTTTGAGTTGTTTTTTTTACTCACATCATATTTCTTAACTTCCATGCAGACCCAGGCTTCGTCACTGCATTTGTGACATTCTCATTATGACACAGTTGTGAACGTGATGTTGCATTGAGAATGTCACAAATGCAGTGACGAAACCTGGGTCTGCATGGAAGTCAAGAAATATGAGGTGAGTCAAAAAACAACTCAAAATTAATTTAAATAAACCTCATAGTGTTATTTCCTACCTACATAACTTAATTCTTCTTCTTCTTCTTCCTTTGACTCAACAGTCCTCTAAGAACCTTGGCCTCCTTCATAACATCTGCCCATTCTTCACTATTCCTAGCTTTCTATCTCCATCTTTTAACCTTCAGTTGTCTTAAGTCTTCCTCAACCATATCTAACCATCTTAATTTCTGTCTTCCAACCTTTCTTCTTCTTTCAGGTTTTCCTTCTAAAATCTTTCATGTCCTACCCATTCCAGTCTCTTTCTTCTAATATCTACTACCAGATCTAAATCCCTATATAATTCTTTCAATTCCTGGTTCTAATTCTCCTATATCTTGTTCCTGTACTGCTCCATATATCTTCCTTAATATTTTTTCTTTCCCATGTATTTAACATGTACTTATATTTTTCTGATAATGTCCATGTTTCGCTTCCAAACACAACTATTGGTTTCAATATTGTTTTTGCGATCCCGCTAATTATTCTTGACTTAAAAACTTGTTTTAATGTATAGAAGCATCTATTACCCATTGTAATCCTTGCTCAAACCTCTTCACATAATTCATTTTTTGAGGTAATTAGAGAACCCAGGTATTTAACACTTTCTCAAATTTCTGACCATCTAGGACTATATAATATAGGATTTACTTCTACTCTTCATATTATTATATATTTTGTTTTATCATCGTTTATGACTAATCCTATCTTCCAAGACCCTTGCTTTAGTTGTTTTAATGCTTCTTCCACTACTTTTGTAGAATGTCCAAATATAACAAGGTCATCTGCATATGCTAGGTAATGCATTGACCTATTAAAAATTGTTCTATTTTTGTTAACTTCAATATTTCTATTTGCTTCCTCCAAAACACAGTTAAACAAAATAGTCGATAAAGCATCTCCCTGCATTAAGTCCTGTTTTAACAATAAAATTATCAGATAGCTTCCCTTACGCCAGAAATTCCTCTTTGAATATATAAAGAGAATAATCTAAAGAAAATCTCCAGTATTATAATTCCAATTTAACCAGCACAAATGAGAGCTGTAACTGGAGAAGAGATCCAAAACTAATACTGGAAACTCCTCATAAGTAATCTGTAGCCATGTTCCATATGATTACTGGACATGATTTCCTAACATCAAAATATTGGGAAGCATGGGACAGAATAACTCTATTGTTAAGTCAGGAGCATTAGATACATACATATTTCAAGGGTTATTCTGTTGATTTCAAAAACAAATTCTGAACTATAACAACAGTTTCACACATTTTATTATTCCCCATAACTAAAAAAATACCACAGATAATATAATATAAAGGTTATAAAACCAAATTTGTGAATCAAGCTTTTTTTAATTAACACCTGTGGGTTTTTTTTTTGTTAGACAAACAATAAAATTTGTAACACTGTGATTGTAGTTCCAAATTCACTTCTGCAATTGATTGTATAAGATCAGAAGGTTCAAATGGGTGGCAGCAGAAATTCTTTCAAAATTTGTGTTGGGAAAACCTTTAATAGTAAGTCTTAGACTTATAGGAGAGATTAACATTCGTTATAAGGATATGGATATCATAAATATAAATATATTTAGCCAACTGAGAATAAGGACCAGAGGGCTTTGGTGAATATTGTATTGAAACTGCAGGTTCTATAAATCATAGAATTAGTCAAACACTCATTCTACTCAAAAACTATGTGAAGCATTACATTTAGAAGGTTGAAGTTTTAATATTTAAGCCAATTTAGTAAATAACAAACAAACAAATAAAGAAATAATAAATAATAGTTTAAAAAAACTAAAACAACACACTTTATTAGAAAAACCGACCTAAAAAATGAAAAAATATTTTAATTTCCAACACGCTTGGGATAAAATTAAAGTGGTCAACAAACAATCACTCACACAATCTAGAATAAAACTAGAGTTATCTACAAAAAAATAATTTAGCATCAAAAGTGTGGGGTACTTTTTATAGTTTTTACGTTTTCTTCTTAGAGACTTTACTTTTACCAATATCTGTTTATTATCAAATATATTAATTGATATAGAGCACCGCATGCTTTTGATGGTAAAATTATTTTTTTTGTATATAATAACTCTAGTTTTATTCTAGATGTGTTGGAGATGATTTTTTTTGTTGACCACTTTAATTTATCCCAAGTGTGTTGGAAATTAAAATTATTTTTCATTTTAGTTCGGTTTTTTAATAAAGCGTGTTGTTTTAGTTTTTTTAAAGTATTATTTATTTTTTAGTTTTAATATTTTTACAGAATAAGATAAAAATGTAAATATCTTTAAATTCGATACTATTGTAGTATGAGCTAAAAGTAATACTCTACTAATAAAAAAAAATCCTCCGGGCCAGAATTTGAAACCAGCGACCTATGGATTACTGAAATTATATACCATTACAGTACCACCGCTTCTTACCAACTGAGCTCTTACAAACAATATGAGAGTAAGAAGTTGATAAGTCCACAACCTAGTTATATCGGTTTTTATTATTTTGATTTTGTGCCTGATTCTGGCCAGGAGTTTTAGAAAATTTATGAAATTATTGTATTGTCATTGGTCCTTTACAAGTATACAAGTTTCAAGTCGATCCAATGTTTTAAGTGGGTGTGAAAATCATGTTGAAAGATTCTGTTACTTTAATTACACAGACACTTTTTTTGATTTTCTGATGATTCTGGTATGGCCAGGAGTTTTATAAAATAATTATGAAATTATTATATTGTCATTGGTATTTACAAGTATACAAAGTTTTCAAGTTGATCCAATTGATTTTAAAATGGCTGAAAATCGCCGTTAAAAGATCCGTTACATAGATAGATACAGGTCAAGCTAATATAAAGCGTGTAAATAAAAAAACTCACCTCATCCACCAGGAGAAGAGTTGTAATCCGTCTTGGTCCTCGTATGAGTGAACCTATGCTCAAGGCAACTGCCTGGGCGTGTGTTCTGCTACAACTGTCCGACCTGTCAGTTGTTTCAGCAACTGCACATATGCTTGCCTTGGCTCTGTGAGCCTCATGCCATTCAACTCTACAAACTGAAACAATAATACATCTAATCATTAGGGCTCTTCAAGTTGAGGGACCTATAAAATGTCTGTAAAAGACCTTTAAAAAGAACAAATATATCCTAAAAAAGACCCAAACAACTGAAAAAAGGACATAAAAAATGCAATTAGAAATTAAATAGTAATTTTAAGTTTCAACTGCATTTTTAAGTGAACATAAAATGTTTTAAAAAAGTACAAAATTCTAGTGGAAATGACAACATACATTGCAAAAAAAATTGACAACTGAAAATGCTTCTTCTTGCCATACTTTATTCTTTTTAATTCAAACATAGTTTGAGAAAAAGGAATTCTGTGTTCATTAAAAAGAAAATTCTTGGAGAATCAGAATGAACAATTTTTCCCACCTAGAATGAATTCAGCAAATGCACAATGAATATCAAGAGGTCAGTAAGCTGGTTAAAAATAATGGGATATTCGTGAGAGTTCAAAGTTTCTCACAGAACCAAAAGTGTTTGCAATGTGCAAAGTCTTAGAAAGTAAAACTAGATACTGTCGTGAAAACAGCTGAAGATGAAGTAATGATGATATTTCCCGATACTGCAGTTCTGTGTTAAAAAATATAGATTTATAAGGTAAGAAGAATACACAATTCATTTGATTCTTATTAAGAAAAACATCATAATGTAAAAATTCCCAAATTTTATATATTAACATTTACTCTAACTCATTATAACTTGAAAATACCTCAACGTGTTACTTCCCACTTTAATTTTGAATAAATTATGAGTTTTATTTGAACCATCAGTAAATGAATCGGGTTTTATACCTCACCTCATATTTTATATTCCTCGTATATAAAAATATGACTTGAGGTATAAAATATTATTTATTATATATTTGAGAAGCGAAAATTTTCGCCCCAGACTGAGACTTGAACCGAGACTTGCTTTCCCAGGCCAATGCCTCTCCATCTGATGCTATCGGGGTGAGTTCTGGATCTAGACACAAATTTTTATTTATAAAACTTTGTAATTTCCAGCGCCAAATGCCTATGAAGCCTTTGCTTCTATCTTTTGCAAATGGCAGCTTCTTGGTTAAGAAGACATTTATCGGGAATTAAACACTACTTTATAAGGCCAGTAGAGCTTCAATATTGATGTTGTTTTTATTATTGATTTAACACTTCTCACGAAGGATAAATTTATATTTGCAAGAGAAAAATTTTCGCCCAAAACGAGACTCGAACCCGAGAACCTTTGTTTTCCAGGTCAATGTTCTGCAATCTGAGCTATCAAGGTGAGTTTCCGATCTAGACACAATATTTTCTCTTATCTACTTTGTAATTTGCAGCACCAAATGCTATGAAGCCTTTGCTTCTATCTTTTTGTCAAATGGTTGCTTCTTGATTAAGAAGACATTTATGAATCACATGATTATAAGCCATAGATATTTATTATTAATTTAACACCTTCTCACTGAAGGATAATATTATATGAGAAAAATTTTCATCCAGATCGAAGACTCGAACCCGGGACCTTTGGCTTTCAAAGTATATAAGAGAAAAGGTTTGCATCTAGATCAGAACTCGCCCCCGATAGCTCAGACAGTAGAGCATTGGCCTGGAAAGCCAAAGGTCCCGGGTTCAAGTCTCGGGTTCTGAGCGTGAAAATTTTTCTCTTCAAATAATAATTTATCCTTCAGTGAGAGAAGTGTTAAATTAATAATAAAAACATCAATTGAAGCCCACCTGGCTTTATAAAGTAGTGTTAATTCCCGATAAATGTCTTCTAACCAAGAAGCTGCCATTTGCAAAAGATAGGAAGCAAAGGCTTCATAGTATTTGGTGCTGGGAATTACAAAGGGCGCATTCAGCTGCCAATAAAGCGCTCTAGCAAAAATGGCTGCCATTTGCAGCGGAAATTTAAGGAGTTTGTTTGAATGGACCGCTGCATGTAGCTATACCGCCAATTTAAAATTTGTTCATTGGTTCATTCATTACTCATATTACTACGCGAATGCTATTGAAATTAATAATACTAATAGGGATATATACAGAATTTACAATTTATTTTAATGTATTGTAATTTATGAAATCGACGAATAGATCGTTTAAAAATAAAATATTATTATAACGAGAAATTTGTATTTTTAATTATTAATATATTAGGCGGCTCCGTGACGCAAGCGATTAGACGCTCGCCTCTCACCGCTGGCTTCTCGAGAACCTTATATATAATGTTTATTATTAGTTTAATCTTATAATGTGTGTTTTAGTAAGAGTAGCTTTTTTTAACTTGATTAGTCTCGGTCACTATACATAGAGTTTGTAGTGGAGGAAACGGAGCTACGGCATGTTCTGTCAGGTGCTTCTCGCCTTTGCCCTAGACCACAATTATTTCCACCTTTCCCCATTTTCATAAACATCCATTTCGTTCATCAGATGTAGTCAGTCTGCACCCTAGTTAATACAGAACCTCTATAAATATAGGGGCTTAACTAATCACGCGATTCTTGACCCTGATTTTGGACACAACTTGATATTTATTTTATTATATTTAAAACATCACTCCTGCGGAATTCCCTATTGGTGAAGCCTAATATTGCTCCGTCATAATCCACGCAACACACATATTTAATAAACCACACTAAAAGTATTGCCAGGTGGGCTGTAGGGTGGTAAATTGTAGATTCAATTGTTCAGCCCTTTTATTCAGGTGATTTCTTACATAATAGGTTGACCCTTTTGTAGCGTATATTTAAATCTTTGAGGAATAGGGGTTTTACACTAGAAAATGCAGAGGTATCAGACATATGTGCAAATTAAGTGTATGTGGTTGCAAAGGACATGACCTAAGTTCGAGAAACCAAGAACAATTGTATAAAGGAAGGCATCATTGTATTTTTTCACCTCCAAACATACTTCATCTTTATTTTAAATTTGTCAAGGAATAGGAATGAAAACAGAAGACGATTATTGATTTATAATAATTGAAATAGTTTTCTCAATAATTAATTAATTTTTTTTTGCATCCATCTGAAAATATTAATTACTTATACGAGTAACTACCATAATATTTATGGCAAAAGAAAACCAAAAACCTTATATGTAATTTCCAACCAATATATGTGATAATTCTGCCATAACAGCAGTTAATTATAGAGAAACCTCTCACTTACCATACTAAAGGATACATGATTGTAATATAATTCTAACATTAGCCAATGCATCTTTCTTAGTAAAGTTAAGTAGCTACACTAAATAGTATATCACTGACTTATTTATAATATATGAAAAAGACATGTACCACCAAGATTAATGGTAGTGTCCAACACTGTGGTGTTAGAGTGGAGTGTTGCTGCCGTTGTCACGCCAGCGGGCCCGAGGGTTCGATCCCCGATCGGGGCAGTTTTTTTCTGGGTGAAGGTTTTTATCGGGGTTTTTCCTCACGTGTAAGGACAAATGTCAGGAAAACTTTAGGGCCCAAACGGTCCCCGAAAATCATATGACCATAATCCTTATCATAATCATCATTCGACACCGGGGTGGAAAGTAACGGGGAAACTACCACACCTAAAATTCCATAGTAAAGCTTGCAAAAGCTGCAACATAGCATGAAAATGCTATGACTGCCAGTGAAGGACCTGCCTTCGGGCAGAATTACTATGGATGGATTAATGGTTAGGAGGACAGTGTGAAAGAATAGCAATCTATCCAATAAGCGAGCCTACATGCATTTGATATTAAAAGATTATAACACCACATTTCATTTTACAAATTAAATTGGGAATATTAAAGTGAAAATTAGTCATACCTGGTTCAAGTAACGGCTCTACAGTATCTCAAATGATAGGACATAGGATAGAAAGTTGGAGATTAAATAATAATGGATCAGCTGTGTGATTAAAAGCCCATGCTAAAGTGCAAACTCTAGCTGTAATTTACTTTTTTTCATGCACATCACAATGAGTATTTGTATCTTCATTGGTCAAATGTAGATAAAGAACACATAGAATATTGTAATATTGAATTCAGTTTATGGCCGATACTTATCAGCAAAGCTTCTTTAATTAAGAAGATTCAAACATAACATAAGATACACTTTCATCTCTTTGTCATTCACCAAATTCTTATGTTTACACATTTAAGAAGAGTACAAATGTTTGTTTTATCTGTATAGAGAAAATTGGTTCAACAAATCACTATAACACTTATAAGAAATGACCCCATGAACACAATCATAATATTCTAATTTATTTTATATACCTGAAAACAAAAATATAATTACATTGGCACCGGGTATTAGCAAATGAATCTGGGGAATATAATTTTTATAATAAAAACATTGACTCGTCAATAACACAATGTTTTACATGAAAAGAAGAGAGTTATAATCGTAAATTCTTGATGTTGATACAATCTTAAAATTATCACTGTCTTAGTTTTACTTAATATATCACTCACTTTCGTCTAAAAGGGGCTAACCACTGCGAATAACTCGTATATTAATGTTCCAGACATAAATAATAGAACATTTGTATATCAAACATAAATTGTTTATAGGCAGAGACGCCATGTTTAATCTGAATGAACCAGCCAATCACAATGGATACAGCGGATTTTTTCTGTCTGCAGCCTACTTTTTTACTTCGCTGCCAGTAGCTGCAAGTCCGCTAGAGCGCTTTATTGCCGCGTTGAATGGTATGCTGAGATAAAGGCACTAAAGCGCTTTTGCAGCACTTGGGCTGCTGATTGCGCCCAAAGTATATAAAAGAAAAAATTTGCATCGCCCCCGATAGCTCAGATGGTAGAGCATTGGCCTAGAAAGCCAAAGGTCCTGGGTTTCAAGTCTTGTCTGGGCACAAATTTTTTTCTCTTCAAATATAATTTATCCTTCAGTGAGAAGTGTTAAATTAATAATAAAAACATCTTATTTATTTATTGATCCTCGTATATTATAAGTCTGACTTGATGTATAAAATCCTTATTTATTTGTTGATGATTACTAGGGCTCGGAAGTTTAGGAAAGGAAGGGAAAATCCTTTTTTTTCATTTTATGTTTGAAGACGAGGCCCAACTTAATATATACACATTTTGGGTCATTGTAGGCCATAAAATGGTGAGTTTTATTTGTCCATTTTCAACTTTTTTAGCATATTGGTTCTTTTTAAGGTCTTAATGTTTTTTTTTTTGCAACTTTTCCTTCTTTTGACTACATTTATACCATTTGTATAATTCCAAGTATCCTCAGACTCTAGTCTCAATTCCAACTTCTTTAAAAACACTATCTGATAATCTCAGAGCTACCAACTTTATTTCACACCAACTAGCAAGAATGTTCTAGAATCATTCCCATCGAGGGTTTATAGTAAGATGCATTTCCTTTGTTATAACCAGACGAGTTGATTTAGTGTGAGCAGACATGCTGCTCCTTGCTCTCCACGATGTAGGAAAATCGAGTTACATTTCAAACTTAATTATTATTTATAAATTACATAAATACAGTGCAAGTACAATATACATCTGATTTAAACTTACAGGAATGTGAAATCTAAATCATATGTGTGCGAAGAACTTTTGTTTGTTTTTTATAATAAATAATTTTTATTTTCTATTCAATCTTCTATGTTTTCAATTTACAATCCATTCTGCTTTGTGGCTTTCACGAATCTCTGAACTGAGGTTCGCCACACCCTCCACTACATGTAATTTCTGTCTTGAATATTAGTAAAACTCAGCAGATTTACCTGGAATTCTGGAATTTCCCCTTGTGAGGTAGCATTCTGTAGTGTACGCACCACTTCTTGAACGGTTGCTGTTTTTCCTGTTCCTGGCACTCCACTGATATACATACAACTGAAATTGTAAAAATAATTAACTCTCTGGATCATACTCTGTATGATTATAGCAGAGGTGGCAAGTAACCACTATGAGGTAATTTACCAATTTATAAATTGAGTCAGATAAATGTTTTTCATCTCACCTCACGAAGTTCTGTGTTATGATGGGTAAAATGAAAAAAAATTGAATCCCAAACTAGACCACAGACCAATATTTAATATGTACTTTGGCCTGCTCATTCTGAAGACCACAATCCCATAAATAACTAACATCTGGCATTATCGAACCGATAGATTCATGAACACACAGACCTAAGCTCTCTATACATCCCTATTCTGAGCTGTTTTCAAATCATCCCCTGTATAATCTACTTCCCTCAAATAATGGTTAATATTACTCCCATCTCATTCTTGGCTATCTACTGGACATTTTCCCTCTGGTTTTGTACAAGGAGTTTCAATGCCCCTGTTTCATTTTCCATTCGAATCATTTGTCCTACATAGTCCCATAGATATTTAAGTGGCAGATGTTTAAAAAAGATGGTGTTATACACCTTTTGAGAGAAAATTATCCTTCAAATCACGGTTAATGTTATTCTCCGATCTCATTCTTTGCCTATCTACTGGGCACTTTCGCTCTGGTTTTCCTACAAGGAGTTTTCAAGCCCCTCCTCTTTCTCTTCCGTTCATGCCACATGTCCTATAAAATCTCATAGATATTTAAATGGCAGACATTAAAACAGTATGGTGCATACAAGCCTCGGAAAGAAAGCAATCTGTATTGATCAGAGGACAGCTACCTGATTCATATTATAGAAGTAGTTGAGATGACAAAATTTTGTCACTACCACTATTTTGTTGTGCATCATGTTAAAAGGAAACAAAAATAGTATTAAAAAGTAGCGAATGCAGTAAATAAAACAAAGCAAACAAAACAATTTTTTTAAAAATAAATAAGTCTAGAAGTTTTATATAATTTTCATAAATACAGTACATATTTATGAAAATCATATAATGTTTTGATACAATGAATGAATGAGTTCATTTCTTATCTTACCTCATTGTTTATTGTTTTCTTAAACATGAGAACTGCAGTTTTCAAGAGGAACATCCCTCCCATTTTCAACTGATATATATGACATGGGAGGGATGTTCCTCTTGAAAAACTGCAGTTCCCATGTTTAAGAAAACAAACTATGGAGGTATTATGACATTATGAAAATGGGAGGGTTGTTCCTCTTGAAAACAGCAGTTTTCTTGTTTTTAAAATAAGAAAATACTTCATTCATACAATGAATTAAGAACCTCATAATGTTTATTCCCCATATTTAACTATGAATCTTTTGATAGTTTTATTCATTAAATACATCATGGATTTTCATGGAAGTAAACAACAAAAAAAAAAAAAATTTCTCTTTAAATTTAATTTATCTTTCATTGAGAATGTTAAATTTATAATAAAACCATCAACTGATTACTTACAACACAAATGAAATAAAACAAAATGTATACAAAATATAAAAAAATAATAAAAGAAGTGTGACAGTAGGGTCAAACAAATGACTATTGGCATAGAAAACAGCAGCAACATTTTCTCCACTAGACCACAACCATCTATATGGAGTGAAGCAATGCACTAAACTAACTCTTTTGAAAATGACATAAATGAAATAATAACATTACTCACCCTCCTGTACCGTCAAGAATTTTTCCAAGAAGAAAGTAATAAATATTATACAAACTCTTTCTCTCGACAAGGTATCTTGACTTTGGAACAGCTGAAACTGTAGTAGTCTGGCACCGAGCTTCCTGCAATGCACTATTTGGAGTTGACAATGAAGTTGATCGTTCTGGAACTGAAGGTGTCAAGTGGGCAAGACGAACAGATGAACTTTTCTGAAAAGTAAAAAAGCCATATTTAAGAATTTTTATTTCACACAGCTCTGTGTACTTCACAATACCAATATAACACTTCTAACATAAAAAAAGTAAATAAAAAAGAATGATCTAGTAAAAATAGAGCTTTCTTTAACTAGATATAAAAGCAAACTAAATTTTTAGTAAATAAACTGAAATCATTAACAAAAATTTCCTTAACAAAATTTCCAAACAAAATTAGAAGTTATGTTTTATTCTTAATCAGATATCTTATCATCTGCTTGTCCAGACTGTTGATTTTTAACCTTGTTGACTCTTGATGTCGACTCCTACAACATCATTATGTGGTCCAAAAAACTTGCATATCAAATCTCTCTCCTAAAAATCTCGTCATTTGGGAGAAGATCTACAACAGAAAACAAGAATAAAATCGTTAAATTTTTGAAATTCCAGCGAGAGAGAGATTTGATTTGCCAAGTTCTTTGGCCCACATAAAGATGGTGTAGGAGTCGACTCCAGGGCCGACAACCGTAAAAATCAACAGTCTGAACAAGCTGACAATATTATAGAACATTTATTTTGAAACATATCCTTAAAGAATTCAACTACTTTGAGGTCATATGAATAAAGGTATCTTTTTTTTTTTGTTCCATGCTACCTGTTTGTCATTCGACATTTCAGGTATTCTGTTTCTGGAATGGCATATTGTAACCCACTTCTGAGGTTGGGGGCGCCTGAAAGGCGGGGTTACGCTCTCCCAATGATATGATGGGTGATGACGATGAGTAATGAGGTGGTCAGGAGAGGCCTTAAACCTAAACTTAATCTAATGAGGAGAATATGATATGATAATGATGGCCAGACGATGTTGGGAACCGTTGGGCCTTAAAGTATCCTGACATTTGTCTTACAGGTGAGGGAAAAACCCCAAAAAAAACCCTCACCTAGGAACTTGTCCCAAGCAGGGATCGAACCCAGGCCTGCTGTGTGACATGGCAGCATGCTACCCTGAGACCACAGCGGTGGACTAAAGGTATCTTATTATCACATTAACACAACATATAACAAAATATCACTTTTAATGAAATAAAAAAATTGAATTGGAAATGTGTGTTTTCTAATGCCCACCCCATTGCGCTTTTATATGCTTCAGGTTCCATGCTTAGCAGATAGCTAGCATTAATATTGTCTTATTTTCAATTTAACACACTACTTCATCATCGTTCACTTTATGTATGTTTTTATTATTAATTTCATACATCTCAATTGATGGATAAAACATATTTAAAGAGAAAAAATTATACGCTCAGACCGGGACTTGAACCCGGGACCCTTGGTTTTCCTAGTCCAAGTGCTCTACCATTTGAGCTACCTGAGCAAGTACCGATCTAAACGCAAATCCTTCTCTATATACGTTGTAATTCCCACCAACCAAATGCTTTGAAGCCTTTGCTTCTATCTTGCAAATGGCGGCTCCTATATTAAGAAGACATATTTGGGAATTATACATTCACATTATAAATGCCAGTACGGCTATTTTCGATGTTCAGGTAGCTCAAATGGTAGAGCACTTGGACTAGAAAACCAAGGGTCCCGGGTTCAAGTCCCGGTCTGAGCGTATAATTTTTTTCTCTTTAAAATGATTATTTCCATCATTGAGATGTATGAAATTAATAATAAAAACATTGAAAATAGCCGTACTGGCATTTATAATGTAATGTATAATTCCCAATATGTCTTCTTAATATAGGAGCCGCATTTGCAAAGATAGAAGCAAAGGCTTCAAAGCATTTGGTGGGCGGGAATTACAACGTATATAGAGAAGGATTTGCCGTTTAGATTAGTACTTGCTCAGGTAGCTCAAATGGTAGAGCACTTGGACTAGAAAACCAAGGGTCCCGGGTTCAAGTCCCGGTCTGAGCGTATAATTTTTCTCTTTAAATATGATTTATCCATCATTGAGATGTATGAAATTAATAATAAAAACATCGAAAATAGCCGTACTGGCATTTATAATTTAATGTACAGGTGAGGCAATGAAACGGCACGATTTTGAAAAATCACCAATAATATATTTACAAAAAGAGTATAATTATTTGAACATGAAATCTTAAGTACATGAGTGGAAATTAATGTTTTACCTTAAAAAACAATCATTTTTTGAAATATGGTGCCAGTAAGGTGACGTCCTTGGTTTTGCACACATTGTTGGAGTCTAAGATGAAATCCACCCATGGCGTTCTGTAGCATCTGCAAAGGAATGTTGTTAATTTCCTGCCGGATTCTCTCCTTCAGATCTTCTTTTGTTCTTGATGCATTTTCCTCAAAGACTTTGCATTTAAGATAGCCCCAAAGAAAGAAGTCTGGGGCGGTCAAATCTGGCGAACGGGGAGGCCAAGGGATATCACCATTCTTGTGCTGATTAGCCGTCCTGGAAAAGCGAGTCTCAGCAAACCCATTGAGACATTAGCAGTATGGCTTGTTTGCACCATCTTTGCTTGGAAGAGTGTTTCTTCATCTGGATCATACTGAGCGATGCCAGGCAGACCAAAAAGTTACTAACATGTCCGCATAACGTTCAGAGTTCACCGTTAACTGTGTTACCATGTTCATCTTCAAAAAAATGGGGTCCCACGATTCCACGAGAAGATACTGCACACACCAAACTGTTACTTTTTCAGAATGGAGAGGTTTTTTCATGAAGATCACGTGGGTTATTTGCGGACCAATACCGGAAGTTCTGCTTGTTAACGTAACCACTAAGGTGAAAGTGGGCTTCATCACTCATCCATAAGTTATGCACTCTTTCTCATTTGTTCCGATAACATTAAGCATCGCTTGGCAAAAGCGTATGCGATGATTGTAATCGTTTAGATTGTAGGGCTTGCACTATCTGCATTTTGTATGGGTGATAGTGTAGGTCATTCTTCTTCAAATATCCGTCTCACTGATCGATTGCTGAGACCATTTGAGCGCTGTGTGACGCCTTTGCTGATTTTCGCGGACTTCGTGTTAATGCATTCGCGCACACGATCAATGTTCTCTGGGGTCGTCTGATTGTTTTTTCACTACCACCAATTTTCTTCGTCGTGCTTTGCCAGTGGCTTCAAAGTTTTTCACACCCACAGGAGGATAGCTTTCCTCTTGATGATAGCTTTCCCATGGCGGGAGCCCGTGGCGGTAGATTAAACTTAAGACGGAAAGCACGTTGGGCACCAACCACACATCCATGTTTTTATAATATTCGTTTACAGCACACGCACGTTGCATGCAGCAACGTTGAACCAACGCTCCATGGCTACTGGAATTTCCACTTGTCCTAGATGCTCAAGGGTCTTTTCCTCCCCCACTCCCTAACCCCCACACTGGGCCGTTCAAGACGGATCTCCAAATCGTGCCGTTTCATTGGCCTCACAAAGTATAATTCCCAAATATGTCTTCTTAATATAGAGCCACCTTTTGCAAAGATAGAAGCAAAGGCTTCAAAGCATTTGGTGGTGCGGGAATTGGATTACTACGTAGAGTAGGAAGGATTTGCATTTAGATCTTGCATTGTTGCTCAGTGTAGCTTCAAATGGTAGAGCACTTGGACTAGAGAACACCAAGGGTCTCCGGGTTTCAAGTCCCGGTCTGAGCGTATAATTTTTCTCTTTAAATATGATTTATCATCACTTTATGTAGTTTGATTTATTCTTCGATGTGTACAGAAAGGAATGTAGGTTGAGTGTGAAGTGTTTTTGTATGAGGAATGATGATGAAGACAAGGGAGAAGATGAAACCCAGTCCCGGCACCTGTAGCCTACACCTACTAAAAACCAACAAGGTGGCCACTAGCTTCATGTCCCCATCTCACAGACAAATTGCTATCAAACATTAAAAATGAATTTCTCAACATACGAACTGTGGAGAAGGTTTGCAATTTAATTGCAAGAATCTGGTGAACAATCTAGCGATTAAAATTGTCCACCACCACCTCTCCTGGTGCCGAGATTGAAAATTTTGTAATTAAATTTAATTAAAATAACCCTCAAAATTATCACTTCCTTAAATTAAATATTAATTTAATTAATTTAACAATTAAAATTTCAACCCCGCTTGGTATGAACCTCAGGCCTGCCATGAGGAAGCAGGCATGCTATCACTTGAGACGCAAGGCAGGCTGAGTTGGAATGCATAATCATAAGATAATCTAATCTGGAAATATTTTGGATATTATCATCCCTATTCTCAACTATATTCTGACTATAAAAATATATTAAGGAAGTAACATTATGACGGTTCTCTTATTAATAAGTTTTTTCCATATTCATCTTACCTCATAAATTGTTGTTTATTTTGTAAGGCGTGTGTTTCGAAGCTTCTATGCTTCATTGTCAATTGGTACAGACTGCAGTTGTGTCTTGAAGCTTGAAAATGTGTCTTATACCAAAAACAATTTATGAGGTGAGATGAATACAGAACAAACTTATTTATATTCTGACTGCTTGAATTGAACGCTAATTTGAAGTGTATTATAATTTCCAATTCACTTTTTTGCCACTTCCCAATGAATATTTATAAACTTTTACCTTTTTGATGATGTTTGGCAGATGTCTTTTATTTGGCTGACTGATTTAGGTTTCTTGGAGAAGGTATTTCCATAGAGATCTTTTTTGGATGAGGAGTTGGAGTCACAGTTTTCATTATTTACTTTTGATTTTTTATGTTTTTTAATTTCAGGAGAAAGGTAATTTGGTTCACTGTCACTGTCACTTGTATTTGTTCTCGTAATAGTTTTGAAATTTTTTCTGTAGCTGATTCTCTACAATTCCTTGAAGAACTAAATGTGACTGTTGTTTTCCCAATCATCATCAGACTTTTTATTGGTCTGCGTAAATCCGTTGTGATGATTTTGTTGGTGATATATTTCTGATTTATTTCTCTTAGAGCTTGGTGTTTTTTCATCTATTCTAACTCTTCCGACTAGTTCTCAAGTCATGTTCATCCACTACCTTCATCTCATCTGCCCGCTTTTTTCGATGTTCTTGGAATTGTATGCTGATCTTCTTCCTAAATAAATTTTAATCTTAATTTTTAATTTTGATCAATACTAATTTAAATTTTAACCTTCACAACTCCTATGCAAGGACAATTATTATTTTGAAAATGAAAAATGAACATCTTAATCCCGGATCGTGATACCGATTTAGAGAAGCGCCATATGAGGAAGCAAAAATAGTATTGTGCCATACGGAAGCCTGAAAGTAGTTGTAATGGTTCGCATACTAGGATTTAGAGCTATAGGTTTTGGTTCAAATTCCTATTCGGGCGTTAATTTTTCTTTTCAAAATAATAAATGTTCCATTTTAATGAAAGGACTACAATTTACAGCATTAAAAATCAAAGGATAAATGATAAAGATACAAGACAACAAAATAAAATAATGGATATGTCAGGAACATGGGAAGAATGATGGCCTTTTTTTACATAAAATTTATTTTGAGAAGCTTTCATATCCAGGGTATAGTTGCTTCTAATATTTTTGGATATATACCAATAGGTGTGTATGGTAAACTTCCTTAATTGATAACACAGATTATTTCTTACAGAGATAACAATGAAAGAGGATTTAATGTAAACAATGACCACTTTCAAACTCCTTGTCTTGATTATGGAATGCTAGACACTAAATACATTCCATCACATAGGATAAAATTTACAAACATACTATTTTTTTCGTAAAATTGCTTTCAAACATATTTTTAAAGTATAAGTAGCTTTCTTCTTGAGAAGAAACTCCCAGATGTCATATGGAACAACAGTTCATTACTATTGGTGCAGTGGGACTGTATAGCCACAGACAAAGAGAATGAAAGCACAGGACAAAGGGGGGGGGGCACGGGGAATTGCAAGCGATACAATGGCAAACTACCTGTGAATAAAGGAACACTCATGACGTATGAAATACCTCCTGCTTTTCATTCACTTCGTCTGTGGACAATATAAGAGGAGAAAATTTTCCATTTAAATTGAGATGCCTAAGTAGCTCAGTAGTTTAGAGCAATATAGAACATATGAGGTGAGTGATAAACATATTTACCTTAATGAATATACCTCATAGTGAGAATTCCTAAAATAAGTAATACCTTACTTATTAAGTTATGTAGATAGGAAATAACACTATGAGGTTTTTTAATACCATTTTTAGACCTTAAATTGATTAGGAATGAGGAAAAAAAGAAAATATGAGTTTGGAATCTACAGAAAAGAAACATCACATTGACAATTATATAAAGCTATTTGGAATCTACAGCAAAGAAATCACATTGACAATTATATAAAACTTTTGGATTTTAACCATTTTTCACACAAACAAGCAGAGTATTTAATAGTTTAACACACAGACTTGTGAACGTTCCCATGAGCGAAGAAAATTGACAATAATTACATCATAAAAATTGCGAAGGATAATGGTTTTCAAGAGAAGATGATACACAAGAAAATAAATAAATTTAAAGAAACAAAAAATGATTAATGAAAGTACTCTTCAGACAGATAAAAGTTTGGTAAAAAATTCAATAAGTTCCATACCATCCTTTGTATTTGACCAGTTTAAAAAAATCTTCAAAATTTCAACATTAATTAGCACCGAAAAATGTTACAGCTTTATTTAATTTAAAAAACCACAAAAATGAAAAGACTGAAGATGCAAAAAAACGGGAATTATCAAATTATTGGAAAGATTGTGAAAAGATTTACAAGGAAAACAAAAAGGAATTAAAACAAGATTAAATGAACACTCAGAAATGTTAAAAATGGAGAAACAGAAAAATCTGCCATAGCTGACATGCCTGGTCAGAAAAAATTAGAATAGAAACCCAAACAACATTATCTTACACAATTGAAAAAACCGAAGGAACTCACAATTTGGGAAAAAATTTACATAGCAAGACTGAAATACACCTATGAATTTTGAAATACCCGGTTATAAGGGAGAGACTGATTTGGAAGTTGTCGGTCAGCATCAGAGGCGCGGGGTCAGTCTGCAGATGAAGGCAGCGGACATCAGTGTGAACGTGACAAGCATGAGAATGTCACAAAAGGCTGTGACGAAACCCTGGGTATGCTTGAAGTTATGAAGTATGGGGAGTGAAAAACAATACCACTTACCTTATTATTCAGTCTCTCTTCGTTTCATCAACATCATTTTCCATCATCATACCAAGGTTCTTAACTCTTGTTCCAACTTATATTTCTTATTATGCTGTTTATATTACTGCTACGGTGAACAATCAATGTCATCGTATAATAATTTTTCTTTACTAATTATTTCCAACTTTGCAAAAATGTCATTGATTTGGAGAGTTCTTTGAAGTTATGTTGATTCATTACAAGCACTTTTTTTTTAAGGCCTCAATCTTGGAGAACTGGAATTTCTTGAGAGGGTTTCTTCTGGAGAATCATTCTCGTGAACCTCAATGTAGCAGGGTTTTCTTAGCATTTTTAGTTTGGAGATCCTGGATAATCTTAATCTTTCTATATTGGTGAACTAGATGTATTTTACGTTTTTATTCTTTGAACTAGTGTATCATTCACGTTTTATATTGGTGAACTAGATGTATCTTCTTGTTTTTATCTTGGGTTGAACTCATTTAGCATCTTCACAAACCTTGCCACCTTTTTGAGCTGTAATTTTAACAGGTGAGCCACCCAACTTATTGAAGGATTTTCCTCCTAGACAAATTCTTTGGTCTTTCATTTCAAACTTTCATCCTATTAACTTATTTGGTGAATCAGCTTTTGGTTCATTGATTTGTGAATGCTTAACTTGGTTTTCGATAATTGTTTGAAGGACTATTTTTTTTTATCTGATTGACCGAAAAATCATCATTTTCTTATCTCATCCTTGATATCAAAAATGCTGTCGTCATCGCATATCTTTTCTTCTGCTCCAAAGTAGAGAAATATCCTCTGATTTAGTTTATCAACATATTATTTTTTTTAATTTATATTAGTTCTTCCATTGTTTTTTAAAGGATTTTCACCATTTACTTTTACATTGTGAATCTTTACACTGTATATTTTTCAAAGGGGATCTGACTTATCAGATACATTATGGTATTTTCATAACTTTAAGATTCCTTGTCATCTTTTATGCTCGCACATTAAAATGGTTCTGAAAATAAATTAAAAATTGATAAATAATCATTATAATAATTAATTAAAGGGAACTGTACATATTGCTGCCAAACCTAACCTGGATGGAATTTCCCGGAGAAGCACTTTGATGACCAAGGCATGTCCAAAAAATGATCTACCACTTTTAATGCGAGGCACCTAAATTGAAGCCCGAATCTAACAATGGAACCCACTGTATGGCAGTGAACTCCTCATTGAGTTAGAGTGGGTGGGTGATAGTGCGTGTTATCCAATTACCAATTAGGGTTGTATTACTTTATAGTTTAAATGAGATA